>PVHY01001426.1:115656-159767 GCA_004024945.1 Uropsilus gracilis | reverse complement strand
ACACATCCATCAAGGAGGACAAACACATGTCATTTGCAGCAACCTGGATGGAACTAGAAAGACTCATATTAGCAGAAATAAGTCAAAAAGAAAAAGAGAAGTACAGGATGGTCTCACTTATATGATGGATATAGGGAAAAACAAACAAACAAATAAGAAAAAATGAAAACAACCAATGGGACTGAACCATGGAGCGAGAAAGGAGGAGGAGGGGGAAGAAGGCAGGGGAGGTGAAGAGCACAAAAGATCAGGATAGTTAACAAATGTTAGTGAAGTGGGAAATCCCCAGGGTAAAAAACACACACACGTACCAGATATCGGAAGAGAACAGGCCAAACAACCAACAACTAAACATCAACTTAACCAACCAACAATTTGCAGAAAAACGGGAGGAGTGACTGAAGAGGGGATACAGAGGGGGGATATGGAGGGAGGAGGAAGGGAGATACAGAGGGGGGATATAGAGGGAGGAGGAGGGATCAATTAATGCACAATTGTGACAAATCAATAAAATGAATTAAAAAAAAGACAAATACCATTATGATTTCACTCACATGTGAAATATACAAAGCAAATAAAAAAAAACACATACCCTTGAAATCTGATAACAAAATGGTGGTTACCAGTGGGATAGGGGATGGGTGGCAGGAAGAATGAGTAGATTGAACAGCGGAACGAATGAGTAGATTGAACAGCGGAACGTGAATGACTAGAACTTTGGTAGTGGGTGTGGTGTGGTATATAGATTTATGGAGGTGTAAAGATTGTGCTGAAATTTATATTGCAAAGCAATGGAATCTAACAATTTTTTTTTAAAGAATAGCAAGCAAATATAATTTCTAAAAGCAATTCCCTTACCTAATAGGGATGGGTTCATAAAGTAGTTTCAATCTATCTGTAAAACCAAAATTTAAGGTCATGACATCCTTTGCAGTACAAAGAGCAACTCTATATATTTTGGGGAGAATAAAGTGAACCGTGGGTATTCTCCCTGACATCCCTCAACTGGTAGAAATACATGTTTTATCTGAATTCACTGTTCTAGTTCCTCACTAGGAATTGTCCTTGAACCTGCCTCACCAAGGCAACATGCCCTTGTAGGGAGTGACTGATAAAGACATACAAGGTCTTTGATCCCCCTTTCTGGAAGTAATCCAGAAGGGTGTTCCAGCTCTGCACTTAGGATTTGCCAAGGCTTCAGTTGCAACTGCTTTGCAGGTCAACTCCTGCCCAATTCTGCTTTTTTCCCCCACACCAGTAGTTGGATTTCCTGGGAGCTGCCCCCCCACAAACTTTTACCATGACTTTCCATGTCAGTCTATTTCCTAGGAACCCAACCTAAGACAGGAAGTGAATCAAGACACAGAAAAGCTGAGTGACTCTCCCTTGTTGTGCTGATAGGCAGAAGGTTGGCAACAAATGCTTAAATCACATTATGCTGCCATGAAAAAAATCTTAGAGCTCAACAAGTGCAACCCACCCTTTTCCAGATGAGTCTGAGAAACCAAGAACCAAAGTGATTTGCTCAGGGCACCACAGAGTCAATCAGGTGAGAATGCTTCTATTAGAGTCCCTATCTTCTGTGGCCAGACAGATGACAATATTCTAATATTTAATCAGGTCTCAGGAAACCTTGATAAAACACAAGACTCAAACTAAACTGAAAATTTGGAGTCAATATCCAGTAGCATTTTAAACCCATCCTTCACAGATGGATGGATCCCTCATCATGACCACCTGCTGTCAGAAGCCATATAACCTTCAAACCATGGATCCAATAGAGAAGCCAGGTCTTAATCATGATTGGCAGTGTACTTTATTAACAAGTAATACGGTACCATACAGGCAAAACCATACTTCAGTGGCAAAACACACACATACGCATATTCCTACATGTAGCACTGGGCACATTTCAAATAAAACATTAGGAATCAAGTTCACAACAAAGAAAACATAGCTCACAATCTGACGTTTTTCTTCAGTGTTGTACAAGTCCTTACTTAGCAGTTATGACAAGATTAACATTTAAAATCTAATTCTCCACCTTCCTATGGAAGCCAACTCAGCCTTCCAAAATTGTGAAGTGAAGCCTTAACAAGGCCAGGCTCTCTCCACTGTTTGAACTGACTCAACGGCCTTGGTACTAGCCAACCTCACACAGAGTGGGAGTCATCAGCTCCAGTTTCATTTCTAGGCACATCCTCACTGGCATCCATTTTGATAAACTGTAGCTTAACAGGGCTAATCTAGTTTGGATAAACTAATTGGCTTCCTGAAAAGTTTAGAAAGGTAAATTGCATACTCAGGAGCCGTTCAACCTTCAAGACTCAGTGAGATATGCATTAGTGTTAAAACTGTTGTCAGTTCAGAATCAGTATTTCCCAAAAGGTGTGTCAGAATTGAGTTAATCAGTAAGTGAACAGAAACTGAAATAGATCAGGGATGTGATTTCTCAAAGCAGTTTGCTATAATATACAGTAACTCCTTATGTGCTGGGACATATTCAAGAAATTAATAAAACTCCTAATTTAGCTAAAAAATTCCTCAACTGCAAGATAGAGTGGCAGAAAAATCTTCCACTTTCTTGTACGCAGCTAAAATTTTGGAATAGCATTAGTCCTCATACCATTAGCTCTCATATCCAGTGACTTAATTTTTAATTTATGACAAAGTTATATAATAAAATTGGGTTGGTTTCTTCTGGCAATCTTTAATTCCCAGTAGATAAAAAATAGGAGAATAAGCTAAGAAGTCTTAGGAGATAACAGAGCTAATAAGGATATGAAATAAAACACTGAATGCAGAAAAAGATAGGAAAAGCAATAATATAATGGTACAACTCTATTATGAAAGTACAAAATAATTGAGACACACCATGATTGACCAGATTCATAAAAAAGATCAATTTGAATCTAGCTTATTTAGTAGCATTGGAGGGATGTTCATCAAATTTTTAATTTAAAAATTTGGTAGATAAAAGAGCAGGCTTCAGCTTTCCAGAAACTTCACTTAAAATGAAATGTCTCATTCATCAATGGGCTAAGGTATAAGTGCATATTAGCACTGAGTGCCCAAACCTGCTGAATTTTTTCAATTACTTTATTTGACCACAAATTATTGATTTTCCAGATAATTATATTACAAAAGAAGTATGTTGTGTTTGAAATCTTTGGAAGGGGTTTTTAAAAATCTAACCACTTTCAAATAGGAAAAACAAGAGGTAGGCACTGTTCTGGGCCCATGTCACTCCTAAGATAAAGAATTTAGCATTCATATATAAAAAGATTCAATTTCGTGTATTTTATAAAATGCAATAACTAAAGCAAGTTAGGCTACATTAGAGAGTTCTAATTTCCTTTTGGCACCTGATTATCTGAAGAAATAGTAATCAGAAATCTAACAAATGTATTTCAACATTTACTTAAAATTAGCGGGTTAATATTTACTGAAAGGTCACTGTATTGAAGACATACTTAAATTAAAAGACCTGCCCGATTGCACTGTAGCTTTAGGGGAAAAAGGAAAAGCTGAAAAGGAAACTAGTGCTTTCCTGAAACCGGTGGAGATGCTAACACTGGTGATAAGCAGGGGTGGGCAGCTCTCTCAAGAAGAAGAGGTGCTGCCCACTGCAGCTGGTCTCACATGGAGCTGGCCAGGGAGGACTTCTGGGGAACAGTCCTGCCACTATTTTACTCTGTTCATCTGGGAAGCTGCATGAAAGTCACAGCCAGTCACTTGAAACACTCTACTTTGCGAAACATGCTCCTCTGTAAGAGGCTAAAGAGGAAAACACACAAACAAGCTAGTGCTCAGACTAGATGTCCAGAAACCTCATGGGCATTAGAAATGGAAACTCCCAGGAAACTCCCAAGGTGGCGGCCTCCCACGTGGCTTACTTGCCCTGCTTTCAGGTACTATTCGCTGACCAAAGTGGGAGCTGCTCACCCACAAAGTAGTGAGCCTCTGAGCTCTTAACCTACACTTCAAAATTTCCTAGGGACTGGGAAGGACGGTCACAGGCGGGGCCATAACTACTTGACCTCTACAGGGAGAAAGCTGAATGCCACATTTATGTGATCACCAGGCATCTGGTGTTAGAGGAGTAAAACACAGGACACAGACATTTTTGCTGATGCACACTTTTCACTTTAACTTCTAGCTGTTAAAGAAGCTGTCGCAAGGTTTATTCCATCAATCAGCACAATTTAGTTACACAGACAATTAGCTATATGGAGATTGATCTAATGAGGTGATTCTTTGGAGTACTTTACATTAGCAATGACAGAGACTAAACTGAAGGGTTAAAGCCTGTGACTTAAAGGTGATCCAATGACACAGACATTAATTTGCCAAGACTTCCTTTTTGATGGAGCTGGAAAAGATTAAGCGAAAGCATGAATGTGAAGCTTCAGGATCGTGTCAGCAGCCTGAATTTGTAGAGCACAATCCAGAGGGCAGCTACTGATGTAGAAAATCCAATGATCTTCAGGAGACCTGGCACTGAAGGAAGGTTCCTCTCCCAGAAGGTATGGGTGATTTCCATGGATGGAACATCCTAGATGAATAAATAAAGACCATTAGCAGAAAACTCCTGCATGACAGAGTGGCAAAGCATAGCAGTCAAATGAATACACTGACATGCCCTGGAGAGTGGCACCTGCAATTACAGCAGAGGCCAGAAGAGGAGAGGCGAGCTTCACCTGCAGTCAGTTACTGGTCTACAGAGATGGAACCACCCAATTTACCTTTGATTCAGGCTCTTGGATCCAGATGTCTTTCTTTGGCACTTTCCCCAAAGCATTCAAGACCTGAAAGAAAATAGTCACGACTTTTCTCTTATGAAATGAAGGTTGTGCCGTTTTCACAGATTCAAGACTATGCTGTCAAAAATGAGGCTGACAAATGGAGTGAGGGGCAAAAAAGCATAATACACAGATTTATCAGTGTCCAGACATAGACACTGCCAGACTTAAAAAAGAGTGAGCCCTCTTCTTCCCTTACCTCTCTAGCCGCCCGTTCTCCAGCTTCTACTGCTCCATCCATGTAACCACTCCAGTGTGTGGCAGTCTCCGTCCCAGCGAAGAAAATCTTACCTACTGGCTGTCGAATCACCCTTCAAGGGAACATACGAGACAGAGAGAGTTACCTGGGAAGGCGCTAAATGAGCCAACTGCCTCCATCATTCACCCGAGAGTAGATCAGGAAACTCAAGTCATTTAAAAAAAAACACCCATGCAACTCAGTCAAAGGAGAAAGGTTCCTTCCTCCCTGATTACTAAGCCTGCACCCAAGGAGCTGAACTTTCAAGACAAAGACAATCAAACTGTCAGGTCATCAATCACTAAAGGTGATGCTGACATTTTCAAGCCAGCCAAAATGTAATATAAATCCACAATCAGATTGATTTGCTGTGTTTTTTACTATTTGTGCTCCATTCTGCTTCCTAGACTGTTGTTCCTAGCAGCGCATTCCTCATGAGACCACATCTGACCACAGGAGGAACCTTAGTGGTAAGTGAGAAGATGAAGAGAGTAACTGACTTCTGGCAAAGGAAAGACACAAGATTGTATGTCTGTCTCTTTAAAGCATACTCTCTGCACAGGTAAATTCTATAAAATTACCTAGAGATTGGCTGAGGGCAGGTAATATGGGTCTCCTCTTTCAAGGAGGTCTTGGTAAAGAGAACTAAAAAAGGTCAGGCTGATTGAGCAACTCCGAGCTCATGAAATGTCCTGAGTTGTAACATCTCCACCTCAAAGGCCTTCAGCTCACCCACCATCACTTTTTCTAACTCAGGAATCTTTGGCTTCATCTATTCCTGATCCTAGCCCCATTCTCTAGACTTCTACTCTGACTCCAGAACAACTCCAGTCAATCAATTCTACCATCACTAACAAAGGCTACTTGATTCAATTAAGAAAAACCAACCAAACAGACTTAAAGTTCTTATAAAGAAAGGGTTAACAAACTCTTCTTCCTTCTCCATGGACAAGTGTGATCTTGAATTAACTCTCTAGTTCTACTCCTTCGAAACCTGATGAAGGCATAATGCCACCCAAGTTACCAAGAATCACCACTTATGTTAACATATGCCTCCCCCAATTCCCATATGGGTAAACTGCACTTGGGCAGGAACGACTGACTATAAAGGAATCATAAACACCTGGTAGAGACTATCATTTTAGACATTCCGGAGTGTGGCACCTTCAGGACTGGGTATGTCCCTTACAGGACCCTGGACACTGTGACTATGAGGGTATTGTATAAGACAATGGCTCCCATAAGGCATGGGTCTTTTAAACCAAGATGAACTCCCTGATGCTCTGTGGATCTTGCTTCTTCACTCCTTATCTGCACACAGAGGGGACATCCCTTGCAGGACACCACCACTTGCAGAATTCTCAATGTAGTGCTGACATCTAAAGTTCCCATCTATGTTCTGTTATTGTTCTATGTGCTGAAAGATGCTGTTCTATGTACCAACATACTTTTCTATGGATATTCAAAAATAAACTATCTGGGCCATTGGAAACAGGTCTATTGTCTACTGTTCCTTGTTAGGCACAGGAAGTTGGGTGGCATGTGAGTGCAGCATGTGCCAGATGGAAGAGTCAAAATGTAACCCAAAAGTTACAGACACATGGAAACAATTGACAGACTTAATTAAATAAATAAAATTCTAAACTTCTCTCTTTGAGTTTGGTGTATGTCTTGCGGGGGGCCTGGGACTACCTTCCATATTGCGTCATGATGCCAGGGGGGAAGTAGGCGGTGTAACAGCCTCCGGAGTACTGTTCCTCACACCAGTTTTTTTCCTCATAGTGCACCGGCTACAGTCAAAGAACAGAAAATGGAAAGGGAAACCAAAGTTTAATGTTTCTAGTCAACAATGAAGGGTACTGTGTGTTTCACTTTAGCAGCAAAGTTTACATTAAAAAAAAAAACAGTTGGTCCTGTTTTCCTAGCTGATGTAATAAGAAACATGACGTAGCAAGACATGCATGGCCTTTGTGAGGTACCAAGTAAAAAAACATGTGTGTGAACCCTACCAACCTTTGGAGATGGGGAGACACGATATATTCTGATATCTGGGAAGAGAAGGCATCTCCACCCAGATTCTGAAGTCTTTAGGGTTAAGTTTGTAGGAAAGCCCATCAGATTTTCCACAGGTTCTGGAAAGGTCTGCTCAAATTTCTAGATTCTCTAAGTAACAAATGTGTATATCTAAGGAAGCATTACTGCTGAGTAAAGGATGAAAGGGAGAACATAGAAACATAGTGTCTAAGAAAAGCTTTTTTCCAACCACTCTTTAAGCTGGAGAACTGAATGACAGGAATCTTGCTTAGAAGGGTACAATTAAGATGCAAAATGTTCCCCCCAGGAGACATTAGAGAACATTCTCTGATTTTCTTAACACATTATACACATTTACTATTTGAACAGTTCAGAAATAATTCCCTGAAAGAGCCTCTAGCTACATGGTAGGTTCTTTAGAATTTTATTCTCATCATCTCCTTCAGTGGTTGATTGAAAGCATTGAAATTCCTAAATGAGCTGTGAATGAAGTCTACGGATGGAAAAAGAAATGAGTTTGACTTTGACTTGGGCAGGGTCTTGATTCAGTCTATCTCATCAAGAGTACACTACAAATGATAACATGATAACCCAACAAATGATAACATAGCTGGGATTTTATTTTATAGCCATCAGTTGACATTGACAGGAGGGTAGGACCTCTGTTCTGGAAAATGATCTCACTTACTCTGGAGACAATGTCTGTAGCTCCAGGTTCTGAGTACAATTGGTTGCTAGGTAGCTAGTGAACTTTTAAAAATTTTATTTATTTTTTAATTATACATATTATTTATATCATATCATATCATATCATATCATATCATATCACATCATTGTCTACCCCGAGGTTCTCCCATCACCTTGTCACCCGTAAACCATCTTTATATCTTGGTACCCTCCTCCTCCCCTGATTTTACCCTCCTTCCCCTCTCTTGCTCTCTATTTCAGTTCTGTTGGCAGTTTTAAATTTTTCTTGTCCCTTTGTTTTTTTTTTCCCCTGTACCCTCATATAAGTGAGATCTTCTGGTACTTTCTTATTTTCTTTTTTTCTTTCTGACATACAGCCTGGTACTGGAACAAAAACAGACAATCAAACCAATGGATCAGAATTGAGGGCCAGGAATGGTGGTGCATGTCTGTAAGCGGCAACCTAGGAAGTCGCAGCCGGGTCCAGGGATTGCGATTCAAGTCCCACCAGGGCATGTAGTGAGACCTAGTTCCAAAAAAAATACAGCTGGGCATGGTGTGCACGCCTGTAATCCCAGCTACCTGGGAAGCTGAGGCTGGGGATCGCTTGAGTCTGTGGTACCCTGGGCAACGTGAGCCTGTGGTTCCACAGGCAAAAATATTGAGACCTACCCTCAAAAAAAAAAAAAATCAAGTGCCAAGAAAAAAAGCCAAATCTGTATGGTTAACCAATTTTTGACAAAGGGGCAAAAAACATACATAGGAACAAGGATTGCCTCTTCAATAAATAGTGCTGGGAAAACTGGAACAAGACATGCAAAAAAAAATGGACCAGGACAATACCCTCATACCTTGTACAAAAATCAGCTCAAAATGGATAAAAGACTTAGATATAAGACCTGAGACCATAAAGTACATAGAGGAAAACCTCGGCAAAATTCTCCAAGAACTACAATTCAGAAACCCCTTCCAGGACTTGCATACAGCTGACAAAAAAAAAAAAATAAGAAAAACATAAACAGTTGGGATTACATCAAACTAAAAAGTTTTTGTACAGCAAAAGAGACAGTAAATAAAACTAAAAGAAGTCCAACCGAATGGAAGAGAATTTTTGCCCCCCACATGAGTGATAAGGGTTTGATAACAAGGATCCCTAAAGAACTCACACAACTTAACAAAAACAAAGCATAAACCCAGTCAAAAAATGGGTAAAATAACTAAAAAGATACTTCTCCAAAGAGGAAATACAAAATGGCCAGTAGGCATATGAAAAAATACTCAACATCACTAATAATCAGGGAAATGCAAATCAAAAGCACACTGATTTTGACTTTCCTCAAGGCTTTTATTTATTTATTTTCTTTCTTTTTTTTTTTTTCATAAGCTAAGCACCAAAATGAAATGCACAACTATGAACAGGAGGGAAAGGGGGGGAAGGGAGAGGAGGGAGGGGGGAAAACCCTTGAGATTACCAAGTTGTGAAATTTATATATAAATAAAAATATATATATATAAAAAAACAAAAAACAAAAGCACACTGAAATATCATCTTACACCAGGAATAACGGCCCATATAAACAAACAAATAAACAAACAGGCAACAACAAGTGTTGGTGCGGATGTGGAGAAAAAGGAACACTCTTACACTGCTGGTGGGAGTGCAAACTGGTCCAGCCACTATGGAAGGCTGTGTGTGGGACCCTCAAACAACTGAAAGTGGAACTACCATTAGACCCAGCAATCCCACTACTGGGAATATACCCAAAGTACATAAAAAAGCTCATTCATAAGAAGACCTGTACTTGCATGTTTATTGTAGCACTATTTATAATTGTCAAGCTATGGAAACAACCCAAATGCCCCCAAACTGATGAATGGCTGAAAAAGATGTGGTATATTTATACAATGGAATATTATTCATCAATCAAATAAAAGACAAACTTAGGTCATTCGCAGCAATATGGATGGAGCTAGAGGGAATCATGTTAGCCAGTGAACATTTAAATCACCCATGGAACCACACATCAGAAATGACAAGCAACAGACAGTAGTTTTTAATGGCCTTTGGTGATTGTCTGAAGTTAATACCTCAGTAAACACATCCTTTTATACTCCCTCTTTAGAAGACTGTCAGAAACTGTACTATGTTTTGCTTTACTAGGAGGAACAAACAGAGCAAAGACAGCTAAAGATTAAAGCTGTGAGTTTCTTACTTGTAAAGCTTCTTGGGATCCCAACACTCTGGCATAGAGCTCACAGATCTTCCTCTTCCTAGAAAAAAGAACAAAGAAATGTTAAGGAAGTAATAACTGTGAGTATAGACAAAATACAGCGGTCCTGGGGGGTGTTGTCAATGAATCAGATTTTAATTTAATTAAGTACCATTTTTCTCTGTCCTTGTTAATATTATGAGAGTGTAAGATCTCTCCTTTCAGGTGTGGTCACCAGTGCTCTCCCACCACCAAAACAGTCCTCCACCACAGTCCTGTGGTGCTCTCCCCTTCCCTTTCTCCCCTTCTCCCCTTCCCCCTCTTGATGCTTCAGCTCTGTGGTCAGCTTTCAAGGGCTAGTTTTAATGTCTTTGTCTGAGTCTTTTGTTTCTTTATATTCCACATGTGACACCAACCATGAGCCATATTTACTAAAGAAAAATTAAAATCAATAGCCTTTTGCAACTACTAAAAATGAACAGTCCCACAAATCTCTGCCCTTCATTAACTCTGTCTTAGCACGTCAAATTCATTTGAAGATTCAAAGGAGTTTTTTCCTTTTTACATTTTTGCCAACCAAAATAGCACCTGATGTGAGAAATAATTGATGAGGAAAACAAGATTAAAGTCAATCATTTTTAGGTATTAGTTTTATGTCACTTTTTCTGAATATCAAGAATTTTAGAACATTCTTTTATGAGTTTATAGTACATGCGATGGGGTTTCTTTAACTACCTTGTATTTGTTTTTAAAGATCGGCAAATATACACAGCTCATTTAATCTTTTAAGCATGATATAAAATCTGCTGTAACAGAAGAGGTTCATGGTCATTCCAGTTTATTAATCTGTCACAGAATAATCTGTGGACACAGTACTCAAAGGCACCTGTCACGATGCACCATGTGTGATATTAACTCACAGTGTTTGGTTACTTTCATAATTCATGAGGCAAATGAACAGTACAGAACATGGCATCTACTATATCTTAAAAATCTGTTTCCTTAAGTATATAGGCACTTCTTCAAACATATATTTTAAACTTACAGCCACTTCTGGTACAATTTTAAAGTTCTAATTTACTAAAATCAACTGCCTTAGAAATTAATGGTTTTATTTCAGGATTTGTTTGAACAGGTTCACACTAACCAGTTACATACTTTTGGTATTTGCCTTCTACAGTCTTTATATAGTTAAGACACTGAAAATGCTCCAAAATATTTGCTACAGACTAGCAAACAACTGGAAAACTTTTGCTGGAAAATGTGGCAAAGAGTTTAATACAAATTCATAAAAAAAGCAATTAAAAGTTACAGAAAATGTTCAAACGTGGCAGGGGGGAGGAGAAGTTTACATTTACTAGCAATAAAAGAAACATTTAAAAAGATAGTGTTTTATGTTGCCAATTACAGAAGAAAATGTTTTTACCATGTCTCTGAATAATGTGGGATGAAACGTAACCTTACATTCTTATCCAATTGCTCATATTTATACTATTTATATAATTGCCAGAACTCCCATCTAATGGATACACCATGTTACATCAGGAGGAGGTGGAATTGTTACCTGCCATCAGCAATTTTACCACCAGAGGTTATAAGGGAGAGACAAATGCCACCCTAAGATGGTATCATACATTAGGTGGCTATCTTAAAGCCACCTAACTCCAGTACAGGGAGGAAATGTTGGTTTCCTTCAAGCGGCTGGTTCAAAAATCATAATGGAATAGAACTGGAAGAGGTCTCAAGACATCTTCTGCCTGTGTTTCTCTGTAATGCAGACCCCTCATTTCAGAGACGAGGGAGCTAAGGACTTGCTCAATATCACTTAGCCAATCGATGGCAGGACCACTGATGCTTCCTGTGCATGCCGCCTCTAAGTGCTCAATAAATATTTGCTGAATCAAACCCATCCACAGACTTGGAGGGCAGCCTCCTTACTGCTCTAGGAAGAGAGGACAGAGTCTTTCCTACTCTACCCAAGTGTTATAAGGAATAGTTCCAACATTCATGAATGACAAAAAGAAAAATAACTGTCTATGCTGGCTAATATTATTAGATAAGTTTATACAAATACATGAGAAAATTATGTCCCCCTTCCTTTCCTCCCATTAAATTTAAATATTCTTTTGGAAAAGATCAGTAAGACAAGAATGGTGATTGATTCACTGGACTCATAAAGGAACAGGACATGTTTTAAATGATGGCCAAAAGAGGTCACTGTAAATCATCTTGTACTTGAATTAGTTCACTGGTTTCTAAATCTGGCTGCTCATCATAATCATTTGAAAATCTTGCTTAAAATATAGAAATACTCAGGTCTCAACTTTTCCCTATTAAATCATCATCTACTGATCTCAGAAAAATATATTTTCTAAACATTCTTTCAAAGATTTTGATACAGTTGGTCCTGGAAAACATAATTCCAGTCATTCACATATTCAGAGTTCTGAGTCTTTTGCCTTATAAAAACTTTCATGAAATTTAGCCAGCATGTGGAATCATAACCAAATGTCTACATCCAAGCTGGTATTTATTTTACTATTAATACAGAGGGAAAGCAGGAAATCCAAAAGAAAATATCAAGTTCAGTGTGGTGTAATGAGAAAAAAAAAAGTGTGTGTTGGAGCTGACTTACTCCTTACTTTGGCACAAGCTAGCTATGGCGTCTCAGACAAATCATTCGCTGTCACCAGACCCCGAATTCTTCATCTATTGTGTGAGTAGGTGGTATTAAAATAGCTCCCTTACTGATATCAAATCTCATGTGCAAACGAGGGAACTTACTCTGCAGTCTTTTTTTGACTTCCAAAGTCATCAAAGTAGCACTAGAAGCAGACTACTAGCGGACGTACTGCCTAATTTTTAAATCAAGTTCAGAGAAAATTTCATATTTGAATGCACATTGGTTGTCTTCAATAAAAACAAGTATTTAGGGTAGCCCTAAAGAAAAGAAAGATCAGGCCGGGCACAGTGGCTCGTGCTTGTAAGCTTCAGCCTATGAAGCGGCCGGGGCTAGGGATCGCGGTTTGAGTGCCGCCTGGGGCCCGTAGCGAGACCTAGTTCCCAAAAAATAGCTGGGCGTGGTGGCGTGCGCCTGTAATCCCAGCTACCTGGGAAGTTGAGGCTGGGGATGGCTTGAGCCCGTGGTACCCCGGGCAACGAGAGCCTGCGGTTCCACGGGCAAAAATAGCGAGACCTAGTCTCAAAAAAATAAAAGAGCAACAGGTAAGATTTTTTTGAATTACATTTTTTTAATTGCAGTAACTTCAGTTTACAACACTGTAAATGATTTAGGTGCACACATGCACATCTCTTTAGATGTATGTTACTATACCACAGTCAACACCAAAGCACCTCCAGTCTTCCACCATAGACCCTTTACCACCTTGCTCCCACTACCCACCCTCACCCTCCGGCAGCCTCAAGTCTGGTCTGATTTCTATGTGAACAAAAGGTTGCAATATAAAACAAAATGAAACAAATATTGAAAGAGAGAGAGGCAAACGAAAAGGGGGGAAAAACGCCCTATATAACTATTTTAAACTAAGAAGCTCTTGGGAGAAGGAGTATCAGAATTGTGTCCTAGATAATCAATGTGGAATATTTTTATGTACACAAGCTGTAAAAAAACGTATTACAAAACATATTTATGGACCTGCTTTTCAGAGGACATACATGTCAGAAAATCTTGGAAAAGTGATGACCGCACTGCAAAGTATGGGGATTCAGCCTCTTAAGCTTCTCTTAGAATTAATATTTTCTATGACTTTTCTCTAGCCTGTTACAAGAAAACCCTATCTTTCAACCACTGTAAAATTAACACAGCTATGTAAAATTCAATTAATATGTGTTCAATAGCAAGGGCAGAATCAAAGAAACTGTTGCAAAATACAAAAAGGTGGATTTGTTAGGATTTTGTGAATTTATCATAATGTTATACTGTTGTTAGTACAATAAACACAACATAAAGTGAACTATTTATGTTTCAGGTAAAATTTCCTACCTTATTTCTTTATGGAGCTTGGCGAGTTGGACAGCTTTTCGGGCAAGAATGAAGCTGGAGAGAGAGTTACATGTGAACAATCAGGTGACAGCTGTTTATGTTAAGAATTTACCCCTTTTTGAAGGGTTCTTGCCTCTACCTACTCAGTATAAAAGAGCTCTCCCACATCCTCCCAGCATGTCCCTCTAAGCAAACGCTGTGGTGTCCTGGGTCTGCCACTATTTCTAAAGCCCTTGCAAGGATGTGGGCTTTTAAATGACAGGTTACCTCCTACTCAATATTTTACCCCTAATATTTGATAAAGCTCTTGACTTACAGTAGGAAACCAAATGCCTTATGGATTAATGTTTTATTAAGTGCTACTGCACAGACTGACTGCTGCCCTGTGCCAATACTTGATAAAAGCAGGGATGAGATACTGCTTCGTGCCTGTAGTAATGACCATGGTGAGCCACCCCGATCACCCTTTAGGATCAAGCAGCATCATTACCTTCAACTTGGAGCTGAACCTTCCCCAGCAATCCTACTCTGCAGCAGAGAACTAGCGGGCTCAAGATCTCACCTTTTCCCAAAATGAGTGGCTCTGGGGTGCAGTGTGTACCAAGGCCCACACCACTAACTAAATGTTGGACAAAGCTGAAGGGCAACTCATTTACAGAGCTACCTGTGGGATGACTGAAGCCTTTGGGGGCAACACTGGAGCTTAACCAACCTCCATCCTCATTTCTTCCCTTACCCACAGGTAGTGATCCCTAAAGCACTGCCTAACGACCCTCTTGCACCCAAATATGCATTTTAGAGGTGAATTCCTGAGAAAATGGCCAAGTACCATCTCCAAATTCAGTAATTCAGCTATAATTCATCAGCTTTCCTTTGGTGAAATATATTCTTTTATTTATACAGATATTTTTATATGTATTTGAAAGACTGAATTGTGATATGAAGTATTTTAATACTTAACTATATGTATTTATTTAAAAGAACTGAATTGTATTATTTTATTTATATGTATTTTATAGAACATAATTATATATAGTATATGTATTTTAATTATATGTATTTTAAAGAACTGAATTGTGATATGAAGTCCTTAGTTATATCTATTATTGGAAAGTTTTTCAAAAAGACAATGAAATTATTTGTCCATTTAAAAAAAAGTTCGAAAATTGTACTCTTTAGTCCTACATCTAAAGACAAGTAGATCCGTACTGAAAATGGAAGGGTTGGAAACAAGTATGTCATCCTCTCCCTCATCCTGAAAATAAAAAGTTTCTTAAATTTTATTGGCAAGTCCTTCATGGCCATTATTTCAGATTATCCTGAAAAGTGATAAATTTGTGTTAATGCAGAGAATAGTATTTCAGAGGAAGTTGTGAACTGTTTAAGAAAATTAAACTATGAACTTTATGGGGCAGAGTAATAATTTTGCTTCAATGAATGATGTTATGGCTCTCTAGTAAAGGTTTTAGTTCAATTTTAGGTTTAAGCAAGAATCAACCATTTTAGACTTTGCAGTATTTCAGTGAAAATCATGGATATCTGATGAAAGATTACATGGTTTCTCTGAAACCTTTTTAGATCCTGGGTGCTTTCTAGATTTAGTTACTCTTGGCTGTTGCCATCAAATCTCAAGTCTTTAATGAAATAACTCTCTTTGACCTAATTCTAACCATGTAACTAAAGGAGAACCCTCCTTCAACTTTATTTTACTGAGAAAATTAAACATGCTGGCTTTGGGTTGGGGACTTTTCATAGTTGTAAAGTACAAGGAAAGTCCAGTTTTCAAAGGGCATTAGTTATCACAAAGTGCTGGGCAATCACCCCTCCACACCCCAACGTAAATGCTTTCCTTACCCAGAGCAGAGAACAAGGTAGAGATAATGTATCTTCAAGGTAACAACAGGGTGTGGACAGTTATCCAGATAGAACAGATTAGAAATCACTTTCTAAGAACCGCCTAAATTAACCATTAATATCTGGAAGACACCTGCCATGTATGTCCTTGTCAGTAAAAGCTGAAGGATGTCCTGAAGAGCAGATGGCATAATACTGAACTCCCTGGGCAAGAAGGGTATCTGTTCTTTCTTCCACCCAAAGTTGAATTGGCTTTGACTGACCATCTCCTGAAACCTCGGACTCTCCCTGGCTTTCCTCCGGATATAGAAGATGCTGTAGAACTAACAACCTGTATCCTGTATTGCCCAGGGAGGTCAGAGGTGAAGAGGAGGTGTTCTCATTTAGTTGTGAGTACCTACACTTCTCGCCAAGGCTCGTGCTATTTTTCATATTTTCTAGCCAGCTAAGTGGTTACAAAAAGCACAGTCTGCTTTCTAAGTGGGTTGTGTCCTTTTGGTTTTGTAATTTCCCTTCAATGATGCAATGCCCATGAACTCAACTCTCCCTTCTGCTCCCTCTCTCTCTTTTGCTCCCTAGAAGACACAGACATGCATTTCACAGGGGGAAAGAGGAAGCCACTGGCCTCTGAAGGTCACTACTGTTACAGAAGCTGTGCTTTTGAGATAGAACAGTCTTTTCGCTTGTATAATTTTGGGAGTGTTACAAGACATGGCAACTCTGAGGATGCAGCATTCCTTATAAATCCTTTTGTGAGAGCCACATTTCTCCCTCCATATTTCTAGTCCCCAAAGAACAGAGAAGCTGTGTGCAGGGATGGGAGAAGAAGGGGGAAAATTTCTTCTTCCACACACAGAACCTCACCCTAGACCATCCCTGGTGAAGGAGTTCCGCTAGCAAGAGTAACGTGCTAAAAATCCATCCATTCAAGGTCTAGCTCAAACTCAAAGTGCACTTCCTAATTTGTCATCCATCTTCTATTTCAGGGCACCAATTAACATTTGCTGTGTAACAGATGCTTGGAATGGAGAAAAAGAAAAATCCCAGAAACCCTACATTGGGAAGGTTTTACAGGCAAAACAGTTGTCATTCCAGAAATGGTTGTAGATATTCTGCTTCTAGCCAGGCTGTCTACCATACTACCTGGGTAGTTGCTTCTTCCACTCTCCTCAACATGCAAGTTTTATGGGGAAAAGAAATATATAGGAATATATACAAATTCAAATGGATGTCCATTTTAGCACATGTTCTAAATGTTTTTATGCTACATATAATATTCTGATAAATGTAAACCTGATTTATTTCTCTAGGGTTATTTATCATTGCTTGAGCTCAATTCTAAAACAATATGCTCTGTAAGCATCCACACCAATATACTAACCTGATTTGGAAAATGAAGCACTTACCCCATAATGGCAGGCAGTGATCCATCTGGCTTAGTGTCATCCAGGGTTATTGAAATAGGGGCATCCTTATCTTCAATAATCATGCAGCCGCAGTAATCTTAATCAGGAGACAATCCATAGATTAGACTGATCTCATCTGAGACTTAGAGGGAGAAATTTTATATATATATATATATACACACACATACACACATATAAATAATTATATTAATATATATATTGCTAAGAATATTTTATATATATATATATATATAGCTAACTATACACACACATATTTTGCTAAAAGAAAGGCAAATCCTAAACTGTTGGCCTTTGCCCCAACCTTAAAACCAGTCCTGCTAAATATATACTAGAAATTCAAAGCTATTTATCCACCCAGACACATGGAAAATGACCCATCTTGTTAGTCTTTCCATAAAGGTCACGTATGACCAATGAATGGATAAAATGGTAAGATGGTCCTACAGACTTGGAATACACAGGGAAAGAGAGGGGATGTATCAGAGAGTCACCCCAAGAACACCTGGAAGAAGTGATGGAAAGATTCTACAAATATGAAAAAGTCACCATATTCTCCCGGAACCTGCTTCATTTCTTCCTCACCACACAGACAGTAGATCTTATTGTCAATATCTTATACTGGGACACTGATGCTGAAGAAGATGAAATGTCATGCCTGAGGCCACATAGAGAGTAAGCAAGTGGAATGTGTCACTTCAAAGCAGTGCCCTTCCCACGGTGGCAATGGCAGCCCTGCACCTAGTGTGATCTCTCCCTTCCCCTCAATGTCACGAGTACTATTAGAGTAATGTTTTGTTGTAAGGGGACATGAGAAAATGAATAGATCATGATTTTTTTATTTTACCTACCAGTTTGGAAAGATCACTCATTTTTGTGTTCTAATATCTAGTATAATGTTCCTAAGAAAGTATAGTTTCTTCACTTAGCACAATTTAAGCATGAGTATCAGTGGCTCACCTTTCTTCTTCCAGAAGGCCTCCTTGTAATACATCATGCACTTGATGATAGCGCCCATTGGGACACGCTGAATTAGCTGGTTCCTCTCCGCTGGCAGCATAGGTCTGAAGTGGACCTTAGTGGTCAAGGCTGGAGGGATGGCACTAATGACGTACTTGCACTAAAATACACAGAAACAAAATACCACCTCAAATGTGAGTCAGAGTCTTTCCAGAGGACAGGATAAAAATATCATTTTTATGATTTCAAATGCCACTGAGCAGTGGCAAAAAAAAACTCAGGCCACTATAAAGCAACAAAACAGAACAAGGGAGGTCAACTAAGACTGATAGTTTTGAAGACTGAGTCAAAAACATGTCAGCATTAATTATGCCATTGTTTGAATCATATTTGGATTGAAGGTATAGAAGATACAAGGCCAATCTATGCTCCTCTGGACTGTGAATTACCTCATATGTTTCATGATTCAACGTGTCTACGATGACGTTGTCACCTGTCTGGTCAACACCGGTGACAGGACAACTCAGCTTTACTCGCTCACCAAGGAGAGCCATTATCCGTTCACTCACTTGTCCAGATCCACCTACAAACTTTCGTTCCTATGGGAGAAAGAAAATGGGAAAGGAGAAGTTATATGCACCTAAAGAAGGAAAATTGTATTTGGCAATGATAACAAAACTTCCAGAAAGTCACAGGCCATATCTCCACCCTCTATACACTTCACTTTGGAGGCACTAATTAGCAAAGGTACATTCTACCAAGACACCTCAATCACAATGCACAGAGCTTCTGGCAGTAGAAGGTCATTACTAGTTTTGAAGTCACAGAACACAGTTTTTTCCTGATATCAGCACCACCTTGACAGTAACACAACTATCAGCAAGTGTGTGAGCTTTAAGTGCTTACGAGTGCAGTGCATGGAGGGAGTCCCAGGAAAGGAGGGAGCCCTAGGGGGCTTAGTTTCTTTCTAATTAAGCAACTCAGTTAAATAATTAGCACTCTTGAGCAGTCAGCTAAGACCATGAGGGATAAGCCTCACTGCAATCTGTTACTCTCATCTTGGAAATGGCTCTAGTGCACTTATAAGAACCAGGGGAGTATTTTGAGCTTGTTGCAGATGATTCTTTGAATGGTTATAAATACACCGAGGTAAAATGAGGCAGAGTCCAACATGTGACAATCACACTCCATCAGAAAACGTACAATGAGAAGCGTAATTTTTGCGTTTTTACAACTGGCTATTGTTCTAATAACCAGTTGACAAAGTTCTTTATAGAAATATCTTCCCCATAGTAGTTCAGACCTAAACCCATGATCTGCCTTTCCCAGGAAAACAAAACCATTTCCGTTATAATTTGCCCTCTGTTTTCCAAGAGTGTCTTTGAATTTTAACACAGTGTAAAGACCATGAATCAGTTCCATCCTGTTCCCTGTCCTCCCTACCATGTCTAATATTTGTTGAATTAATTAGTAAAGGGTAAATCTAAGTTCCTTGTAAAAATATTGTGATAACAGTTTGCGATTCATGATCTGAACTGTTCTTTCTAAAAGGTCATGTAAAGTTTGGTTAGAAGTATCATGGTTCCTCTGAATGAGGGCCATGAATATATAATGAGTCAAGACACTGCAGAAAGTAAAATACAAGTAAAAAAGGGGTAATGTGGAATTTCTGCCTGTAAGTAAAGACACTCTGCTAGGCCAGTCGCCTGTTTGGACAGCTAAGAGTCAAATGAGCAGTTAAATCTTGGAGCTGCAAGAACAACTTCTAGAAATCTTCTAAGAAAAAAGTAATTTATTTAGCAGGAAAAGATGCTTATACCTTACATTATGGAGCAGAGCACAAATTAGAAGTAAACTGCTTTCAACTAAACCCCATTCCATCTAAGTATAATGTTCTTAGAAAAATGATAGTCATTTTCTTAATAAAGGAGAACCAGGAAACAAAAAAAAAATTTTAGAATGCAGAAAATAAGGACTTTGGATTCTCATCTTGCCTTCAGCTTGCTATGTGTCTAGCCAGTGAGCCAGATGAACTCACTCAGCAGTAACAGAAGGGGTATGATGGCTGAGCAAACTCAAGTGGGCAGCAAATATTTAGAATCACATATGCAAAATTTACCACTGAAGAAGTAAATCACAGTCACTTTCATTTTATAACAATTAACAGAAGAATATCTCTAAGCTGTAGGATGAGACCAAAGAAACATGTCTGGAATAGATATGACTTTAAGTACAATTATCTTAGAGGTACTAGATGTTTTTGGAAACCAGTTATTTTAGTAACACATTGCCTCATATTTAAATAGCCTACTTTTACATACCTCTGAATGGAAGGAAAATAATTCTCAAAACCTAACATTAATTCAAAATGAAATATTCTTTAGCTATTAACTTATTCTCAAGAGCAAGAAAAAGAAATGGGGAATTTTGTCTTTTGAAGAGTTTGTTGAAATCATGTCATATTGAAAATCATGTTTCAAAACACAGAAACAATTAGTAAGATGCTAGTGAGGGTGAAAACAAAATCACAAATGAAGTTCTGGCGGGAGAAGGGACACTCCATACCTGGCCCCCATTGGTAATTGAGAATATCCGAGTTGTGCCTCCACACTGTTTCACGTACCACAAGAACCACAGGGCAGAGACCTCATGGGGCTCGGAGGTCACATTGATGGTCACAAAGAGAGATGCAAACTGCCTAGCTGTCCTGGTGGCAGAACAAGAGTAAGAGTCAGGCATAAATGCAGACATACTTCAAAGAAAATAAGTTTTTAAAACACAATGGTTAGAAAGTACTTCTACTGTTTTTGGCAAAACAAAAATCATGAACTCTGAAGTATCTGAAGGAATGCATTTCTTTAACTCTTAGGGAAAATAAGTTTCCCTTGCTTCTATAAAATTATCAGCTAGCTTCAAATATGCTAACCCCAGAGCAATCTACAGGATTACTATGCTTGTCAGAGAATATACAGGACATTTGTTATTTAATCAGTCCACCTCTTTTCTCCATTTCTACTGCCTCCACCCTGTGCGCAGATTACCAATGTTCTGCATTTGGGTTAAAACAATGGTGGCTCCCAGTTGGTCATCCCACATGTCTATACCATCCATCTATCCTTCCTCTCTCTGCTCATTGTGACTCATTCCTGGAAGATACCACCTCCACATACCATTCAGTCTCCCTGCTTGCCCCAAACCACTCTGATTCCTTTTTTGAAGAACTGTCCCAAGCCATCCATTCATCTTGCTTCTAACCCTAACCCCTGATCTGCCCGTGGTTCATTTCTGGATCAGTCATCTATCCAACTACACTATCTTTCCTTCCTGATTATCCCATTCACAATGGTTTGTTTCTGGAAGATTCCATCTCCCCACCCCACTTTCATTTTTTTCCATCCACTGTGGCAAATTCCTGAAAGATAGCACCCTCACACCACCCATCCCTCTTGTCTCCAACATATACTGTGGCTCATTCATGGACGACACAATGCCACCCCGCCATGCCATTGACCCTTCCCAGTCTCTACCTTGCTTCATGGCTCATCTTAATTTATGCACTAACTCTTCAGTTTCTGTATAAAGACTGTATCAAAAAGGAATCTTTCCTTTACCCTTGGAATCATTCCTTTTCCGTTATAGCCATTCTCCTAGCATTATGTATACATGGGTATATTGTAAGTCTCCTTTGCTAGAAGAGTATTAACTACATGAGGGTAGGAGGGTCACACTAACAAGTTCATTACCATTCCCCAGTGCCTTCACATTGCAGGCCCAAAATGCTGACTGTATGGTAACTCTCAGCTAATAAGCCAGATTTTAACAGAAACATTATGTAGCTTATATTTTTATTAATATAGACTAGTTTCCAAGCCTCAACTTTGAACAACTTCTTCAGTATCTTTCCCAATTGTTTCTGTAGCTGACATAAAAAGAATCTAAAAACACAAATATTCATTTTATTACAATCATACAGTTTTTTCGGTTAAAAATTCTACTTCATTCACCTATTTTCTTATGTTTTAGATTCATGTTATACTCTAACCTGTTCTGAAGTATCTAAAATGCTCTCAGAGCTACTACTGAGTGAAAGTTCATTTAGTTTTCTCTTAACTTTGTCTCTATAAGTTACTAAGGAACACACTGCTGTTTAAGATAGAACAGAAAAGATAAGAAGGGAAGATAAAAATAAATTGTAAAGTCAAGAGTACCTTGTCCAGCAGATTTTATCAATGAGCTCTCTCATGGTCATCTTATCCCACTCCTCAGCATGGGGGGCATCCCATGGTGCATCAGCTGGAATCTGCAGAGAAGGAAGGGCCCGCATTCAGGTGTTGGCTACTGGCTTGGATCTCATGGGAACCTTTAAAAACCAGTCTATATTGGAATATAAGATTGGCGCAGAATTCTATGTATATCTAGTGGTGGGTCAGCATGGAGAGCGATATGGATTTTCAGTCTTGATGCTACTACAATAATGATGATATACTAGCATCCGTATAAATTTCTATATAATGATGATGATGATTCAAAGCTAACAACCATTTTAAGTTCCTAATTTAGGTTTGAGAGGGTGATGTTAGAGAGCCTGAGGCTAAGTTAAAAAAAAAAATGGAGAAGTAATTCTTTCTCTCCTTTAGTATCTAAAATGGTATCACATATGGATAGGACAACTATAAACAAGACACCTGGCAAAAATATGTCATGTAAATGCTCAGTGACAGAGTTCAAAGCACCCAGGCACTAGTATCAGAGAGCTGCAGATTTGAATCCCAGTTCTCTTGCTGTGTGAAAGTATGTAAGCGTAAGCCCCTGGCACTCATTTTCCTCATCTGTAAAGCAGAAGTACTACAATTGTGGCAGAGATGTTGGGTGCATTAGAAATGATATGCATAAATGTCCAGAGCAATATTCCTTGTACTGCAAAGGATAAAAAGTTGCTACCGTGATTTTAGTAACAGGCCATGAGCAAGCTGAACAAAGACTTTACCTCCTTTCCCATGCTATCCATTGTCCGCCAGAGATTGTTGTAATCCAGATATGCAATAGGATTCCATACTGGAGGAAAGGCACCTCGAAATGGGTAAGTTCTCCCCTATAACATATAAGCAAAGGATAATACCTGAAATTAAGGTGGCGATCTAAAACCCCCAAGGCAAACAACCTTTAACCTCAGAGTTATTTTCAATGTAACAGGAT
The DNA here is from genome assembly GCA_004024945.1 of Uropsilus gracilis. Classification (NCBI taxonomy): domain Eukaryota; kingdom Metazoa; phylum Chordata; class Mammalia; order Eulipotyphla; family Talpidae; genus Uropsilus; species Uropsilus gracilis. Next base: position 136,359 of record PVHY01001426.1, on the reverse strand, counting down.
CTTCTACTGTGTCAGAAGGATCATCTTTGTTGGAAAGACATGTATTTCTTCCTATACAAGCCCGAAATTTCAATTAGATCAGAAAAATTTCCCTGGGGTCATGTTAGTTGTTTTTAATTTACAGGAAACAACATCTTTAAGCCTATTTATACTTACACAGAAAATAAATTCATTAAAGGTAGCTCATCCTGGTGTCTGATACTGATGCAAAGTCTCAACTTCTGCTTTCTTATCTAATTTCTTTGGAAGAATGTCCCCACTCAGATGAGGGGAGAATGACCTGGAGGACTGTTTTTAAACCACACAGAGGATAGAATAGTAAAGCATAATATCTCAGCATGTGATATTTTGCATAGGTTAAATAAAGATTGGCTAGACTACAGTGTATACCCCAAGCTAAAAATCAAAGTATTAAAAAAAGTACAATAGTAGGCATTTGCTTTTTTATTTTTTACCCAGCATCTGTTCCCTGTCATAGTATTCCCCTGGTTTCTTCGCAGACAACTCCTCTGTGGGAAGCTGTGCAGTGAGGATGGCCCTGAGTACCACAGCCTATTACAGAATTCAGTAATCTCCCTCACTCAAGTTCCTACAGGAGCCAAGTTGTAAGCCTGGGGTCTGAGCTTGCTCAATCACAGGCTCTCATAGTATGTTGACCTGAAGAACTTTAAAATGTGTAATATATAAATCTTTCACATGTATCTTTCATGTTTCTAAGGAGTAAAAATGGAGCTCTGAGATATAAGATGACTGCTGAGCAAACAGTCAACTCTGGGAAATGTTGACACATGTTCTAAGAGAAATTGGGCAAAGACATTTTACCCAGAATACAAAAACAGCTATGGAGAGCAGCAAGTCAAGGGTTAATAGCGCATGGGTAGCCTTCATAACAGCTGGTTCTCTTTTTCACTGAACAGGGAAAAATCTAAATTCTCCTCTGTAAAATGAGTTTATGTTCAAATACTAGTTTCAAAATTGCTCCTTGTTTAAAACATGCTCAGTTGCCTGGGGCCATCAAGGAAATTATTACAAATAGAATTCAACAAAATGTGTACCACACTCCTAACAAAGTTCTTCATAGGATAATGTCCACCCAAGCATGATCTTACACAAGGTCCTACATACCCCAAGATCTTGATAAACAGAGGTGGCAGGAGAAGCCCACAGTTCAGGCCAAAAGGGGTGTCTAGCCTGCCAATCTTTTAAGCAATGGGAGCCATGGGATATTACAAAACAAGATCATAAAGCCCTACCATGACATCAAGTTTTATTCTGTTGACAGAAGCTAACTAAAGGGATTTTTATTCATTGGTGTTACTCCCAGCAGTTTCTGGCTTTTCTGCTCTATTCCACAGACAACCTAAATCTGCTAAGGAAATGCTTGTGTATGGGAGCAGTACCTCAGTGGCACTTCCTCCTTTCTCACAAGCCTCTGTTTCTAGACTAGACAACCTGAGAGGACTTTTTTGAGGGTGTGGATCCTTAAAGAAGCCAGGTAGGAGGACTTGGAGATGTCTAGTCCTGTTGGGAGAACTGCATACAAACTAGAATTTCTTGGTCTCTTAAATGTGATTCGATGGTTCTCTCACAGAGGTGTCAGCAGTTTCCCAATCCTAAAACCACTTCTCAGCAAGAAATGGCTTTAGAACTTAGCCTCAGATAGAAACTCTGGTAATATTCCAAGATGATTACTGCTCTTGAAAAATAAAAGGGAAATAAAACCTTGAGTAAAAGCCAAGTCCGTCACATGTCTACACCATGAAATCTTACTACCACTCCTTAAAGTATCTCCTTTAGGATAGTGTCTTTGACACAGCAGAATAGTTGATGCCAAGTAGAACACAATGTCCCTGTAAATGTACCCAAAATACTTAAGTCCTTTTGAGAAATCACATCTTCAATCTGCCAGTGTTCATAATAATGGGAGACTATTACTAGGAAATCAGGGTTTATGGCTCCACATCATTGTGTATTATTTGTCCTATAAAACAAACCAAGCTTATAGTAAGCAAGAAGCATATTGACTGTTGGCACAATGGACAGTTTCAGCTCTCTGTATTGTTACATTTTAGTTAAACAAAAGGAAGTTAGTATTATTAAAGAGTATCACAGGCCACTGAGGAAAGCTGCCAAATACTTTTTCTCTAACCATCTTAAAAATAAACAGACTGGATTGATTTAGGAATATGTCCGCCCAACCCCATGAATTCCTTGGCACCCTTCTAGTCCCACTGCTTTGTGACGAGTCTGTAAGAAAAAATATTTTGACAGTTTCTCTCCAAAAATTCACAATAATGTTCTAAATAAAGAAATCATCTAAAAAGCATCCCATTAAATAGGGTAGTAGTTCTATGTTATATATTTTCCTCTTTGCAAATGCAGGCGGTCAAGCACTCTTCAAACATGCAAAGCTCTACCAAGTAAAAACCCTTCATGTTTGACATGGAAGCATGTGTCCCATCATATCTGCTTGGTTTTTCCAAGTCTCTACATAGTCCCCATTCTTCCAGGCAAGACAGACACTTCCTTCTCCCCTCTACTGACTCCTCTAGGGGTTCAGTCCTCTGCCTTTTTATTTTCCTCTGCCTAATTGTGTCTAGGGAACTCATCCACCATCTGAATCTACTGTTCCACTTGCAGTGTTGTGGTTTGCATTTTCCATGCGCCTGTTCCCTTTACATTTTGAGAGTCAAATTGTTTATCTACAACCTCTCACACAGCTTCAAGGGCTGACAGCAGATTCTTGAGTATTTGTTCCTGACTGGATAGCTCATCTTATTCTCAGCCCTTTCTCTCAGGGCATGTAGAGTCACCAGCTAACACAAGCACATTTGAGTTGTGCTATCCCATCTCTGGAAAAAGAACCATTAAACCCAGACATAAATGATACCATGGCACAAAAATGATAGATTTCACCTGAATGGTGAGGCCATCTTTCTCAAGAGACTCCGGTTATATGAGGAAATTAAAAACAAGGCAATTAAGACAGAAACTTTATGAGTTTTCCTGCAGACTCTTGGATAAGTAAAGATAATTAACAGAGTATTAAAAAAATCGTTGCTCTTTCACAAAGGTCATTGATTCAAGAGAAATAGGTAGTTAGAGAAAAGGTGAAATGTTACACGATAGGTGTCCTATAGAACCAACATTAGCTTTAACTGTTTTGTTAAAATATCATTTACATACTATTTAACCCACCCATGTAATGTGTGCAATTCACTGAATTGTGCAACCACTACATCTAATTTTTATTTTTTTAAACACATCTAATTTTAGAACACCTTTGTTACCCCAAGAAGAAACCCCTACTCATTAACAGTCACTTTCCATTCTCCCCAAACCCATTTTAAGAAAACTATCCAACTATTTCAAAGCAGTTGCACCATTTTACATTCTAAGGAGCAATGTATAAAGGTTCCAGTATCTTCACGTCCTCTACATCACTTATTATTGTCTGTCTTTTTTGATCACAGGCCACCCTGAATGGTGTAAAATGGTACCTCACTGCAGCTTTGACATGTAGATGAATTCAGCAAGCTGTGTCAATGAAGATACTCAGAGGTGCACATTATATATGTATTACATTTTTAATATATGCAGGGGATGTGTGTGCTTAGGTGTGTGCATGTGTGTGTACTGTGTATGATTTGCTTTATTCCAGCTGGTGCCCAGCAGAGGCAGATCACAGTTCATGTCACCATGCCACGCTCTTCATTCAGATTCCCTTCTCCTCACCTCCCAGCCTCAATTTCCAAGTCAGTAAGATGAGACCTGTGGTACCACAGAGCTAGATTATTCACCAACAGTCTACCAGTATGTGCTTCCATGCTTGGGGGTTGCAGGCATGAGTGAACAATGATCTGAGACAGAGAGGGTTCCAAAGAGTCTGCCTAGATGTGTACTTTAGAAACCACTTCTACTTCCTCTGACTGACTGCAGTCTTTTTCTCATTGTCCACGGCACCTTGTCATTTTCTACACTGTATTAAATTGATTTGTGTATGTGTCTTACTTTCCAAACAAGTCTCAACACACCCAATGACGATGATGCCACACATACTTGTGTATTTCCCACACTGCCTTGTAAATATTAAGCTTCTAAGAAATACATTTACAGTTCATCTAACATTGCATCTAAATCTTCCCATCCCCAGAAGAGTTCAGTTGCTTCCTGCACAAACAAACCCCTCAGAGAAGAATCTTCTAATGAATGCCAACCTACCAATGATTTTTAATATCAATTGTACATACATCTTTTCCCTAAAACAGCCATAATCAATATTATCATCAAATTTACCAGAACTCACTACATGCAAGGTGTTGAAGGGAAAACAAAAAGATGGAAGACTTCATCCCATAAGGAAGTTAAAGCTCTAAATACATTTCTCATGTTATATTTATTCCTCTAATTGTTATGGATACTCTTTGAAAACACACTCATGGTCTTAAATCTTGGAAATTCAGGTTTATAAACAAAGGGCTTTTTTTTTCTTTTTGTAACTGACAGTCATCACAGGATTCCTAGTTTGCTAGCAGACATCTTGGCTCTCAAAGGTATAGACAGAATACCTATACTTTCAAGATTTATCTGACCAATAAACGTCCTCTTTTGCTAAGTATTTTGGGATTAATGTTGCTTGGAAAGTATTACTTAGGCATTCTTTCTCCCTATTCTGGATGACACCAGCAGTCATCTGAGAGAACATGGGAAGATATTTATTTTCAAATGGCATCGGTGGGAATTTTCTCATGTATGCTTGTCCTGAGCAAGAGGGCATACCATCCCACAACACTGAATAGAATAGGATAAGTAAAATGAAATCATTTGGACAATTAGCTAAAACAGCATGTGCTCTGCATTACATCTTGGGTCTGGACCTTGGAATCAGATAGTACAGAGAGAAACATGTCAGAGAACAGTCAAGGCAGTCAAGGGCAAATCAGAGTCTCTTGCCAGATAGGCTGTTATCTGAGGGCATTCACCTTGTGTATACTAGTCAATAGGGAAGGTGCAGATATCTACCATCTATTAAATGGTATTATTTCAGTGATAGCTCCTGCAACAAAGATGGTAAAGAGATGATGAGGGCTTTCCATAGGAGGGAGGGGACACCAGGACTCATCAGACTCATAGCACAATCTTCCCAACATTTGAATATTAGAAAAGTATTTCTTAAAAAAAAGATAAAGGCTATGAAAAGTCACAGATACGCAGGAATTTTCCTTTGGTGCTTGGCCAAATAATTCTCTACAGAACAGGGACTGCATCCACTCTGTGTTCCAGGGTCTACTTTTATCACCTGCTGCTAGTGAGCCAGTAGGCGCCAACAGTGATTTCTTCCCATCATATCTAATGTGTGATTTTTTTCAGAGACATTTATCTGTTGGATATGGTTATGGAAACTGGGTCGTTGGGTACTTTGGCAAACACAAAATCAAATCTCAGTCTAGGTTTGTTGTGTATATTGAGTTTGACAAATTACATGAGAGTTATGGGAATGAAAGGAAATGGACTAGTAGTTCAGCAATTGCTCTCTCTATAAAAAAGGTCTGACATGAAAAAAATCTGCTAAATGGAAAGAATTCAATTCCACAACCTTCAGGATCAAAGTGTTTATTAGATTTACATCTAATAAACACTCAAATTTCTGCAATTCCCAGGATTTTCTTCTTATGGTTGCATTAAATGCAAACAATGAATAAAATCAAACACTAAAAACAGTGTTAGACTGTTCAAACATAAAGCATCATCATTACTATTATTACTAGTTTCTTTTCAGGTTAAAGTTTTGTATTTACCTCTCCCCCATATCTCTCCCCTCGTCCCACTTCTGTGGGACCTTGAACCAAATACTTGCATTCTTACAACATTCTCTGATCTTTAAATTAGGGATAACTGTCAGTTACTAAAACTCTGAGGTACACTAGGTTTTCAAAGATATTTGTTTATGATTCTAACAGAGAAGTGAAAAGGCTTGGAGTCTGAACAGAGGGTTATAGAGCTACATCAATTCTGTTAAATGGCAGGACAGGGCAATAGCAGTAAAGACCTTCTGGCTGGGTGAGTGAGACACATGCCACAAGGTACAGTGGTACTGTGCCATTTTTAGGTTGTGGCCAGAATGGACCAGGTATGGGATCCATAGAACAGCAGAGGCCATTTAAGGTTTCAACTATTAGGGAAGTGTGTTGCAAAGGTTTGAAAGTTTAGGACCAATGACTAAGGCTTTTGGTGTTCAGGGAGGGAAATCAGAGTTGCAGTGAGAGGGAACAGGGAGGAATTACAAAGCAAAGCAAGGAGTGGGGAAGAAGGAGATTTTTAACCACAAACATTACTACATTTCTAGTTGAATGGTCAGAACCTCCAGGTATGGGTTATCATAGAGGCCAGAGAAATAAGCACCTGAAGAAGTCACTTACTTAATGTTTCATTCCATATAGAAGGCCCCACATGAGGAAGTGAAACAAAGTAACACAAATCCTTTATATGAGCTAACCCCCTTTCTATTCTGCTAGCGAAGAGGAGCCCAAGGTAGGAGGGTGACTCTGGAGTACTTCTCAATCAACGATTGGATATGATTTTTGTGGTGAATTACTCCCTACTAAAAATGAATGGAAAGAAGATGAAAAGAGTTCCACAGATGGATGGGTGGATGGATGACAATATCGCAACTATATGATGTACTTACGGTCACTGGACTGCACAACTAAATATGGTTAAGATAGTATATTTTATGCTATGTGTATTTTACCATTTTAAAAAGTGGGAAAAAATAAATGGAAGGGGACTATCTAATTAAACTCACTTTGCATATATTGGGCTGTCACTTCAACTGAATAAAAACTGTAATTTTTAGAAAATAAATCTATCCCTGCAAGTTAACAGGAAAAAGAAAAGGTTTTGAGAGAAAATTACAAAGCTGACTTAGCTTTCCAAATAGTACAGGCATTCACAGTAATTGCTATTAAAACTCTCTGTGATCCCCAAGAAGTAAATGAAGTCTTTGAAAAATGGAAGGAGAGAAAGACTTATTAAAGATGACTTTTTTATAAGCTGCATGCACATATCTTTGCACTATATACCTGAGTATGTAAACAATTTTAGTCTCTCTACTTTTAAAAACATATATAATTGTAATTTAGAGAAAGGAACAAATAATCTTTCTTGTACAACCTCATTTCCATAATCAAAACAGAATTTGCTATCATGAGTACAGGCCCATTTCCACTTCCTTATCTTTAATCTAACTCTTTTTTTTTAATCTTCCTTCCTAATTTATACAAAGTACTTGTGGTTTCTTTTTTACTCTTGCATTTTCTTTTTTAAGCCAAGCAGGTATGATAAAGGCAGAAAATAAGATGTTCATAGTCAATCACATTATGGCTAAGAAGTTTCCATAAATGATTTAAGAAAAACAATATATAACCAATAATTCCAAACCACATCCTAGATCTGTAGACTTAGGATTTAACATAGTAGTAGACTCTATCTGTAGGTTCCAGTCTGCTGAGCCTACCAGGGTAGCCAAAGGTTGCTCAGAAGTCAGGTGCCTACTGAAGGCCAGAGAGACCCCAGATGCCTGTATGTCAGGGTCCAAGAGAAGAGACGTCACCCCAGTGAACAAGACCACGAGACCCCTAAGTACGGCCCCCTCCTGGGTTCCCTCCTGCCAAAGTGGTATCTGAGGACACTCCAGAGCCTGTTGGGGTAAGGTGATTTTTGAAAATCTCTTAGAGCAATTAGAGAAGTTCATGAGTTTACTTTTTGTCAGGGAACAAAGAACAATGTAAGTCACAGGACTGTGGGTTCAAGAGTTGGAAAACCTCCCTTTGATACCCAAGCACCCTGAGCATCAGTTTTCTCATTGGGGGAAGGAGGCAGGGAATAATGACTTTTACCTCACAGTTACTGGGAAACTCAAATGAGGTCAGAGGTGTTGGCACATCATGGATGGAGTGAGAAGGGATGAATTCACATGGTGATCAGAGAGAAACACATGACAGAAAATATCCCTACAAGAGCTTAAAACCCCTTTGGTTTCTAGAGATCCCACTGAGAGCACTGAACTCTCAGTTCAGTACACTTCAGAGAAAGTATTACACTTCAGAGACAATATTACCCTTTCTCTGAAGACAACTTTGTCTGAAGACAAAAGAAACACTTTGCGAATTGACATGGAAACGTGTCAACAGCAGTTTAAATATATGCTCCAAAACCAAAAGAAACACTCTATTAGGAACATGAGGTCAAAAATGCAATCATGTCTGGCAAGCATTTAAAGAAACAAAAAATATATCCTTTGCTTTCAACACAGACTGTAGGGAAAACAGAATTCTTAGCAATAACAGAAAAATTTGCTTAGTGCCAGAACATACCCATTTGAAAAGTCTTTGATATCAGTAGTAAACACAGAAACCTGGAGTAAATGGCTGTAGGAAGAATAGATTCAATACTAGGAAAAAATGCTTGCTCAGCTGTTACTACCAGTAAAGCCTACATGGTTTTAAGTAAATCTTTATCACACCAGCCTCTGAAAACAAATTTGGAGAGGAAGTAAAAGCAGGACAGAAGAGGGAATGCATGAAAGCAATTTCTCCCTCAAAGCAGCATCTGCAAAATGTCCTGTTCCACATCTGGCAGTGTCTCCCTCTCCACACTCCTCACCCTATCTGCGTTATTATGATCTGTAGGAAACCATTGAAAACAAACAAAATCAAGCATCTCCTCCTTCATCTCCAAGACCTGGCACTGCAAAAAGTCTCCACAACTCAAGAAAATTTTACTCATAAAACAACTGTAATGATGGTGCACCTTATTTACTAATGCAAGTCATGAATCAATCAATTCAAGAGGAATTCAGGTCTATTTGCTTACCTTACAGCATCCAAAGGAAAGGAGCTGATAACAACATTGGTACTGGAGCTTTGGTGGAAGTTGAGTGAGTAAAACATGGAGATGCTAGGTTGTACTCCCAAAATTACATATTTGTATAATTGTATAAACTGTATAAATTTGTATAAATTGTATAAATGACTGACAATAAAATGTGAGTTGAAAAATTTGGTAAGAATATTTTAAGGATATATAACTAGTGCAACTTCAAATAGGTTAAATATCACATGATGTAGTTTATATTAACAAATCAAATACAACTACAGAAATAAAGTTATATCACACACAAAACATAAAATCTGTTCACTATAGAAACCAGTCAAGAATCTATTATATAGAAATCAGGATCTACTAAAGCAGAATGAAAATAGGTATTCTGTTTACAGGACCGATAAAGGATATAGGCAGAAATGCTAGCTAATACTATTTATTTACCATGATTTTTCACATGGTCACCTGTTCACAAGCTCCATGTGAACAGAAACTTTGATCATAAATCCACCATTGTATACCTTGCCTGCAAGAATATCTGGTACAGAGCAGCTTGCCCAGGAACTAATAACTAAGCTCATTACTGAATTATCATAACAATCTTAATCTTCTATGAATGAAATTGATATATACAGTCTCTCAGAGAAGAGATAAGGTGAGACAATGAAGGTGAAGGCAGTCTGGAGCATCCTAGAAGTTCAGTAAGGAAGAGTTCGGGCTGTCATTACTATGGGAGTACTGTTGAATTTGAGGGGTCAATCACCATGACCAGGATTTCAACATGCTTTTTGTTGTCACAACTGCAGGTGACACAGAAGTCATAGCACCATGCCTACCACAGGCTGCATGTTCAACAATTATGAAGAAATATAATTATTGTGTTGACATATGTGGTCATGAAATGGCAAAGATCTAGAGGTTAATAATGATTTACTGAAAAGTAGCCAAAAACATCCATTGTTACAGATGTCCCTTTCTCCGTAGGCTATGGGATAGATGAACCATATTTAGATTTTTGTGAAAGAAAAATACAGTGGGGGTACCTCTGATCTCCAGAAAGTTGAAATTGTGCTTTTGTTTAAGAACTACCAGGGATACACGACCCTAATCTTAAAGAGAGGGACTCAGCAATAATAGACAAAGTGACCTTGGAAGCTACTCTTAACATTTCTTTCTTTATGTGGGCACTTGATGGAGCAGGCATGTGATACAGCATTTGTTTAAGTTTTTCCATGTGTTCCTCCTCTACTAATGCCTATAGTAGGACTTTCAAAGCATGGAATGATCACAACTTGATTTCTAAAGTTGGGTTCCCCAAGAAGCCTAGAAAATTCCAGAAGTATCAGAAAACCCAATAATTAATTCAGAGTCCCAGGGATTAAAAAAATGTGAAATTTATATATAAATAAATTATTTGTTTATTATTTAAAAAAATAAGACAGCAAATTTCCTTGTTAAAAAAAAAAAGAACCTATCAGGAAGACTGAAGAGCATGCCATGACTGCCAACAACTTTCAGGCAAAGTCACAGTTCTCAAGTAGCATCTCCTCATGTTACTGTCCCCTTCCTTACCTCCAAGAAGGACAATGAGGAAGTGAACTACTGACAAAAGTCTGCAGGGTGTTACTTTCAAAATACTACCTCACTATCATGCTTTAGAGTGGATGCAGCAAGAAAACTAGCAGTTACCTAATTTGAGGACTTAGCTACTCAGTTCCACTTTTTTCCCTTTTAAAATGTAGAGAATGGCACATGGAAGTGGAAGAAGACAAAGAAACTGAAAGATGTGCGCACTTTCAATAATGACTCATTGTCTGAGCTGGGCATTGGCAACAGATATGGAGAGCTATTCGACAGAGGGGTGGGTTTGGGCAAATACTGGAGGTCCAGCACACTTCCATTCAGGAGCTCCTTTCATTCTGAGGATACACACAGGAATTATGAAGAGCAAGCACATGGGGTAAGCAGACTGTACTAGTTTTATAGCCTTGGCAAGTCACTTTACTTCTCTGAACCTCAGTTTCCTCCTCTATAAAATGGGGATATTCATGCCTGCCTAGCAGGGTGGATGTAAGAATTTAATGAGTTTGTAAATAAAAGCACTTAATTGTTTACTGTGAAACCCCAGGAAAAATTAAATCTCTCAGCCCTTACATGTTAGGGAGAAAGACCATTATAAGCAGGAGTCTGTTTAGATTCCAGGATAATCATCAGATTCATTTACTTCCCAGCTGGGCAGAAGAGTGAATTTATAAGACTGTTAACCAGTACTTGAGTCCTATGGATTTTTCTCCCTACATTAAATGTGCCAATAAACATAAAAGTACTCAATGAATATTGGCAATATTAAATTTACCACTATTATTACTTACTTGTCAAGAAAAATATCATGTAGTGAAAATAGGAAAGCAAGAAGATGTTTCCCCTTTTTGATCATGGCCTACTGAAGCCACTGTTTCTAAACACATTGTATAATTTTTAATACTGTCTTCATTCCCCTGCTTTGACATCCAAATCCAGTTTTCCTCAAAGTTACTGGTTTAGTTTTTTGGCATTTCAGTGCCAGACTCTCCCAAGCACCCCCACCCCCTGACTATCATGTTTTTCCAAGACTCCCCATCTCCCTGATTGGGTATCAGTGTGCATACATCACAAGTGTTCCTAACTCTGTACTCTAAAGGGTTCTGAAGATGCCAGACTCATATGATTGCCTGAATGAAGTGAAAGGTAGATGTGTCTATTAGAAGTGAAATGGTTACTGGCATGGGAATTCTGGCATTAGAATGACTAAATGACTCGTATTCTAGAGCAGTGAGTTCCAGGAAGTGGGTTGTAACATCAGATCGGAAACTTGATTTCTCAAGGCAGGTTTCCAGACTCCAGTGGCTCATGTTTGGCTTTAGTGAGAAAGAATAACACTGGCAACAGCTGCTGTTTGAGTGGATATCAGCAGTTAGAGTTTAAACAATTTCTTGTTTAAACAATAGGAAACAGCATAACCAAGTTAGACTTCCCAAGAGTCAAAGCTGGGTACAGAGGAAATTACCAAAGTATGCAAAGAAATGTCAGATGAAGAATGAGGATGAATAACCCGCTCAAAATCTTAAGAAGTGGCTTCAAACTACTGTGTTCCTTAGAACCTTAGAATTGCCACAGAGGGGTCTTAGGACTTGCTTGAGACTGTGTGTGTGAGTGTGTGTGTTGTTGCAGACACCCTTACGCCCATGCCCAGATCACTGCAAGTGTATTAGAGGGAAGGAAGGAAAGAAGTTGACAGCCTCCTACACCTACGCCCCTACTCTAGTTGGGCCAGGAGTACAAGGTGAGCCTTTGAGGACCATATGACCCCAGGCTTCCACAGGATTTTTTTTCAAAAAGAGAAAGGAAAGAAAGGTAGAATATTACTTTCAAGCTGAGAGCCTATTTTTATGACTATTTTGAGAAAAAACAAACAACCAAAAATAAAACCAAATGTTTTTCCAAATGCAATGTCCTCTCCCACACTGGCCATGTGAGCAAAATGTCAGGCTTACCTTCACATACTGAACGAGTCGTTCATTGACATTCACTTTATAAGTCTCTAAACCCAGTTCCTTAGATAACCGTAGGATCCTGTTCTGTGTTGGTCCCACATAAGCACCACCAACATCCACATAGTCAACATGTTCATTCTGTAGAAAAGTGGTCAGAAGAGAAAAGAGAAAAGTGGTCAGAAGACTTCAGTTCAAATGTGAAAAATATTTTCTATATCTTTCATTTGTTTGTTTTTTATATCTTATAAAAAACCTTTTCTTACAACTAAATGTGCCTTACTTATCTCTTCTAATGTGAAACTAGAAATTGCGACTCTTTTTAATCCACTCAAGAACTGGGCACAACCCTGTATGACACACTTCACTCATCAAACCCATGTGCAAGATTATCGGTGAGGCCAACGCAACAATGATATGCAGAAAGAATAAAGAACACTGTCGTACATCCTGCTGATCTAGATCCTTTCTTTTTTTAGTATTTTTTCAATCATTTCAAAGGTTTTAATCTGTTTGTGGGGAGAGTTCTGACTGGAGGAGCCACCTTGAGACAGATTAGCCCTAATTCTCTGATTTCCACCACACAAAATCTTAAACCAGTAAAATAAATGGACTCTTAATCCAACTTTAAATCACTTACAGGGAAGATGCATTGTGGGAATAAAATCCACAATGGAATAAAAAGATTCATGTATCTGAAAAATGATTTACAAATAGGTAAATATTCTTTCATAAACTGAAATTGTTAACTTTCCCCCTCTTAAATGCAATTCTATGCATTTCCCAGCTTTTTAAGCAGCACCTTTCCCAGTGATTTAATAAACTGAATACTGGTGCATTATTACTCCTCTCTGTACTTTTGATAACTTCATGTAGGTTGTTTCTATTTTGTTTAAACCAGTTCTCATTCATGTTGCCTTTTCTCTTTATTTATATGCCAACCATTGGATTTGAAAAAATAAATGCATACTTTGGATCCTCAGAAGGTCATATCTTTTTTTTTTTTTTTTTGCCTGTGGAACCGTAGGCTCTCGTTGTCCGGGGTACCACAGACTCAAGCAACCCCCAGCCTCAGCTTCCCAGGTAGCTGGGATTACAGGTGCACACCACCATGCCCAGCTATTTTTTTGGAACCAGGTCTCGCTACGGGCCCCAGACAGGATTCGAACCGCGATCCCTAGCCCCGACCACTTCATAGGCTGAAGCTTATAGGCATGAGCCACCATGCCCGGGCCAGAAGGTAATATCTTTCTCAGAGAGATCTATACCTGCTGTGCTCAGCACCTGGAAATACTAACACTACCAGTTAACTTTATTGCATTTTCTGTGCCTGAAATGCTTCGAAGCTGGGCTGAAAGGCAATGTAACCTAGTCTTCTTAGGCCTTAGTCCTGGAATATTACCCAACCCGCAGCACAAGGAGTTAACCAACAAGCAAAGAGGTTCTGTTTTTTCAGTGAGGTAAAATTGGTTTACAAACAGTATATGTGATTCAGGGGAATAGGTCCACATCTTTTCAGATGTGTGCACCATACCACACTCATCACCAATATACCAATAGTCCTCTACCATATTCATTGGGTCACTTCCCCTCTCTGCTTCTCCCCCTCCCTCTGGCAATCTCAATTCAGCAGCCAGGTGTTTCAATTTATAATTTCAGCCCAGTTATATTTTTCTTATTTTTTAAAATATGACTCTTCATTTGTTCCCCACCTTAGGATTAAGGGTTTTCTTTGAGCTCTTTCTTCTACTCCTTCGGATTTTATATAGTCAGACATCTTCTTTTAGACATTTTTCTAGCTACACTAATATACACATTTAATATAGGCTAAAGTTCATCAATATATTACTATCTTGTTACTGAAAAATACAAAACCTGCAGGCTCCAACTGGATTACCCATTTTTTAATCTGTAAATTATAAAAAGTACTTTGCTTCAGGCTTGTGAAAATTTCAAATTTTTGAAATATTTTTGGTTCAAAATCTTTTTGTTTCATTCTGTTGCTGAATTTTATTTAAATGTTTGAGCAATATCTTGGCTCATAGAACTTATCTCAGAACTTTTACTTGCAATCATTTTGCTTCTATTTGAAACATATTTTAGCATGAAATGTATTCTGGTTGGCTTTTCTCTTTCTCAGAACAGTGGAGATAAAATTTTCCCATCTTCTGGTCTCTATTTTTTTCTGCTAAAGAATCACTCATAAATCGAATTACTGACTTTTGGTGCATGTATGATTTGTCTTTTTATTTTTTTAAAAAAAATTAGATTGCTTTTAAGATCTTTTTTCTTTCATATACTACAGCTTCTTTGCATCTAGGGGAATATTTCTTTTCCTTTATCATGCTTTGAACCAGTTAGGTTTCCTCAGTCATTTTTCTAACATTACTATAACTATCTTTCTCATTTGAGACACCCTCACACCAACCCCTGAAACATAATTTTTGATATTTATTTCTGAACTTCATTCTAGATCATTTCTTCAGATCTAGCAGTTCACACACTCTCTTCAGTTATGTCTAGTATACTGTTTAGTCTGTTGAGGTTTTAATATTTAACTTAACATTTAATTCAGTAACTTAACATTTAATTCAGTATGTTTTCATTTCTAAAAAATTTTCAAACTCCTTGATACTGTTTTAGTTATTTTTCCTACTCCTGTTTTTAAACACATCTTTTCTTTAAAACATCCTAAGCAGTAATTTTTTAACTATGCATAACTCAACAGTTAACGAAGTCCTTCTGGATCATGTTTTCCGATAACTCTCCTTTCAGGCCTTGTTTTCTTCCATGTTTGTCATTTTTGACTATGAGTTTCTGATTTTCCTTGGAACTTCATGCATAAATTTTTTGAGGCCAGGTGGAAAAGACTTGAGTCTATTTCTGTCAGCTACCTTGACACTTTAAATTTCCTACGGTTTATTTATATTGTGTAAGTAGTGCAAATTCACAGAAACCATGAATAAAGGTAAGATTTATTTTTCCATCCTTCTAAATGATAACGTGTAGTTCTCATTCACTTTAATATTTAGTAAAAGGTGAAAGATTTATATGATCTGACGAGAAACCAGAGTATGCCTTCATATTTAGGGTACTGCCAAAGGGGCTCTAGCTTGGAGTGCTTCTCATCAAAATTACCAAAGTTTAACAAGTTATGGGTTCAATCTCAATTTGCTTGTGGTCAGTGTGAGATGTCTGGTCAACCACCAAGAGAACTGCACATTTCCATGTGCAGGGCAAATGTAACTTCCCCGTCAGGGAAGCAAAGTATATTTTACTTATTTCAATGATGAGAGTTAATCAGGGCTTTTTATTGTTGCTAAATGGAAGAGTTTTATTCTTATACAATATATTTGTCTGTGACTACAAAATCAATAGGTAGGTAATGGATCTTAATTTTCAAAAATTGGAAACCCAAAGTAAAGTGTTTTTAAATGCCTTTTAAACAGGAATAACAAAGACAAATTAAATCTAATTGTTTTACACAATTTCTTAGTTCCTGAATTAATTTTTTAACCACTCATTCCTTTTATTCATTTTATTCATTTTATTCACTCATTCATTTGTTCATATCATTGTCAGTCCCAGGGCTTTCATTCTTCCAAAATACTAGAACTTAGAACACTCCTCTGACCTCTTTAGCCTGTGCTTCATATAATCTTTACATTCTCATTTGCTGACTACTGACGTTGCCCTCCAAGTCTTCTCTAGTCTCCAACATTCTTTTTAATATATGAAGATAGAGCCCAGAGTCCATACTCTAGGTTTTCAACCTAGAGTCTGTTTTAACAAGACACCAAGAGAATTGATGGACAACATGAGGTGTTTGAAACATTGACACTATGTTCAAAGAGAGTCATCCTAAGAAGTAAAAAGGATAGGGTATTTTACAGAATGCTTATTTACAAAGTCAGACCATTACAAAGGAGATGCCTCAGGTTCAGCAGGAAGGTACTAGAACTGTAATGTCATACTCAGCAATGTTGTACCTCCATCATTAGGGTCTTGATTTTGATCTCATTTCTCAGTATTTGAAGAGGCCACAAACATGCAATCACATAAGGAAATTCCTTATTAATTTGATCGTTTAGAATTATGGAAATCATACTAGAAAAATTTGAGAAATTCTTAGAAAACAGATTCGTCTGAGTAATTTCTTGTGTTGACAACAAATATGACACCCAGGCATTTAAATATCTAAAGCAGTTTTTTATGGCATGTCTTCCTCAAGTCTTCTCAATGGATTATGCTCATCTCAATTTTAACTATTCAATTCTGCTTATTAGACACCATTTCCATGCCTACTTATTACAGCTCCTCCTTTTTTCCCCTCGATTCATCTGAAATATTACAAATGTTAAGTACTAGTTCATAAACATTTCAGAGTTCCTTTCTTACCTACCTAAGAGAAGTAATAAGATCAGGCTCAATACAGAATAGCTCTTTTATGGTGCTGATGTGTATAAATGATGCAGCATGGAAAAGCAGCCTGGGCCAACAACATAAACAGGGACAAGTATGCTGTAATTCTCATCACCCTTATACACATAAATGTGCTTCTTAACTGAAAATCTGCAACATGACTGGTGCTCCTACTTAATAATGGAAAGGTTTCAGACATATGAAAATTAGAGCTAAAAGACAACTTAAAAATTATCTCCTTAATAAAACATTTTTTTTTTCAGAAAATGACAGGAGAATCATATCTAATAATTGTACAAGAAGAGTACGCAATGCTTTGTTAGCACCACAACAAACATCCTTTGATTAGAATTTGAAGTTGGAAGGGAGCTTCAAGGACATTTAGACTGCATCTCACTGCCCTGTTGAGAAAACTAATATATAAAGTACTGTCAAGACTTACCTAGAGTAAGATAGTGTGTCAGGCCAGTGCAGGGGCTAGAAACCCATTCTCCTCACGCCCATACCAGAAGTTTCTCAGTGGACTAGATCAAGTACTCAGAAGTTCTTTAAATACAATTAACCTAGTAATTTAAAGCAAGCCAACAGATACCACTGAGAAGCACTTATGTAGTGTCCCCTGGAGGAGATATCAACATGTAGATTTGGGTTCAGCAGATCTGGAACAGGGTCTAAGACTCTGCATTTCTATTAAGCTCTGGGATAATTTTGAAGCTGTTGGTTCAGACTACACTTTGAATAACAAAGCAGTAGGGCACACTTAGAAATAAAAAAGTGAGTATAGACCTTTGACATATCCTGTTTATCTAAAAAGGTAGGAAGTGAAAGACAGGGCACTATGGTGGTGTAACTGAAAAAGCTAGAACAATATCCTAGCTCACATATAGTTGGTTGTCTATTTAGCCCATTCCTATGCTTGCTTCTATTGTGCAGCCCAGAAAGTAAATACTTGCTTTCTAAATTCCAAGCAGCTTAGGGTAACTATGTACCCCAAATCTGACCAATAAGCCAAAGTCTGTTGCAGTCTTCTGGTAAAGGAAAAACTTTGTTGCAGATAAGACTAGGGCCACCCTTTCATGCTCCTTCCTTCCTTGAATGAAGACTTGAAGTTTCAGGTTACAACAGACATCTGGGTATCACTAGGCAATACCAACATTCAAAGAAAGGCTGAGCAAAATGACAGAAAGAATCTCAAGCCTAATTGATAATGGGTTGAACCCCTGCACCAGGTTTAATCCATTAAACCAGACTTACCTAAAATAACTGAACATTTGTGTGGCTTAAACCATTGTCATCATCACTGCAGAAGACATTCTGCTGTGAGTCTGACACATCTTCTGATCAGATGATTCCTCTTCTTCCAGTCACTTCAACAGTCTGGTTGTGTCCTTATTCCAATCCCCAATCTTTAATTCTCTATTTCTATGCTCTAGCAGAGGGTCTCAGGGTCTCTTAACAGCCTTCTTCCTATGTCAAATACCTTTGCCATCAGACTTTGTTGATGATTCTTTCCTCTTGCCTCCTTTGACCTGAATGGCATGCTCTAGTCTGGTCCTCCTCTACCCTTCCTCCCACTTAAATCTGCATACTCTCCAAGCTTCCATCTGTGGCCCTATTTTCTTTTCACTCCAATGCCCTTCCCTACATATGCCCGTAAGTTCCCACAGATTTGACCACCTGCAACCATTTCCTTGAATAAACAATAGTAACAACAGTTATTAGTAGTACAATAGTTACTAACAGTAAAAAATAGTGAGCATGCAGATATAAGCCAAGTATTAAAAGGAAGGTGATAACAGCAATAATTTGGCTTTCTTCTCCTAAATCATAAACCCTGCCTGAATGAAGAGTACCTCTGGCAGCAGTATACTCTTAGGGAGCAAGTGCCAAAGGAAAAGTTATAGAAAAAGATGCTACATTTGTTTCAGCTTACTGTAGCCATCATACTTCTAATAAATTGTGTATCTTTGGATAAATAAACCAGAAAGCTTTATTGTATGTGTGTGTGCATGTTGTGGGTGTAGAGTCATTTTGAGTTCAGCCAAATCATAACCCCATATGAGCTACCATATTAGGTTTCAAGTATGAAAGTTATAACACAGTATTGAAGTTATTTGTTTACATTTATTTTCTTTGCTAAAATGTGAGGTACTAAAGGTGAGAGGCTATCACTTTTTACTGAATGCTTGCTGAAGAGAACTAGAATGAACACTTATTTCATGGGGTAGCTTAGGGCTGTGGAAGATGAATGTCCTAACTGTATCAACTTATAAGATCCTTTTTAGCATAATGGCACCACTTTGTGTGAGATATTATGTGTAAGTATTAAACTCACTTACCCTAACAGTGTATGTCCTTCCTCCAACTCTGTCACGGGCTTCTAAGACCAAAACATCAGCGCCATGTTCAGCTAAGAGTTTGGCAGCCGATAACCCTAGAAAGAAAACAAGAGGAGTAATTAATGTCTACACAGGAAATATCCAAGATCTATTTATTTCTTAATGAAGCATCATTGTTTTGCAGCTTTTTTAATATTTGACAACATAGGAGTTCTCCCGTTAGGCGTGGTCACCTTAGCTCTCCTACCACCCACAGTCCTCTGCCATAGTGTGTTATGCTTCCTTTCTCATCCCAGTTCTCCCATCCCAGTTCTCCCATCCCATCACTCCCCCTGTCTTAGATACCTCAAGCTCTATGGTCAGTTTTCAGGGATTGGTTTTATAATTTCACTTTGTTAGACTCTGTTTGGTTTTTCTATATTCCACATATACGTGACACCATCTGGAATCAATTTTTCTTCTGGCTTATTTCACTGGGCACAATCCCTCCCAGCTCTGCACATGTTGTCACAAATGACATGAGTTTATTTTATTTGATCGCTGACCACATCTCAACCAAATCTACACGTAAAATAATACAGTTCGCCATACACAATCCACTGATTTGTGCCATCTTTCTAATAAATTGACTGTGACTGAGTCACCAATTTAATTATACTTATAGCTATCATGATTATATAATCTAGCATCAGATTGTGAGCAAAGACTAAATGTAATTTTTTTATGTGCATTACTTTGTTTTGGTGATAATCAAATCAAAGAGAATTTGTTAAAGCCTTAAACCAACCCTCGTCATAGTCTCTTCCAGAAATTCTGATTGTATAAACAGAAGAGTATGTTTATACTGGAAATTTCTCCTAACTACACCAAGCCTCCATATATCTGTTGTTGCTGTTGTTCCAATTTAAAAATTCTATTTAATCATCTCTTATGATTTATAAGCATAGATATACCATGTTTGCTAGATCTTGTTTCTCCATTAGATTATAAATTACCAAAAGCAGGAACTACGCTCTAAAACATAAAATTCAGCACAACTACCTACTAGTAACAACATGCACTTCTGATCCATTTTAGTACAATGCACCTTTGTTTTACTGACATTCAAAGATCTATGCATTCTACGAATCACGAGAAAGATACTCAGTGACAAATTAGCGAAAGCCGTATCTATGTCTGCAATACTTAGTACAATGCATTTCCTGGGACAGAAACAACGGCTTCTCAGGCTTTCCACAGTAAAATAAGGATGAAGGGATGATGAAAAATAAGTTTATGTATAGTTTTTTTTCTCTTACGTCTGATTATTTCTTTAGGTTTACCTCCTAAGTTTCATTTCTTCCCAGTTCCTATTAAACAATCTAACTGTAATTCAATCAGATACATACAAAAATTTTACTAGAATTACTCAGGAAGCTCCTCTTCTAAGGAGGAGAAATTTGCCTTCTGCTACCTAAGGAGAAGCAGTGGTGACTTTCAAATCCATCAACTCCAGCAGCAGTGGGGCCAGCTACAGTCTTACCCACTAC
>PVHY01001426.1:22816-115556 GCA_004024945.1 Uropsilus gracilis | reverse complement strand
TCATAAAATGCAACTAAATGTGTAAGTCAAAACCAGTTAGATAAGTGGGGTTCAGAGGCAACAAAAAATAAACACCACTCAAGAGGCTAAAAGGGGAGGGGGAGAGGGGTCAGTTGATGCAGTACAATGACCCCATTGATGACAAAGATCATTTTGCAGTTTGGAATTTAAGGATATAAACAAATGAAATGAAAAAGATGACAAAAAATGGTTGTTTCTGCATTTCAGGGAAATGGTTCTGTCTCAGCAAGGAAAGTGTGATAACAAAGATACACAAAGAACTCACACAACTTAACAAAAATAAAGCAAAAAGTCCATTTAAAAAATGGGGATAAGAACTAAAAAGACACTTCTCCAAAGAGGAAATACAAATGGCCAACAGGCACATGAAAGAATGCTCAACTCACTAGCAATCAAGGAAATGCAAATAAAAACCACAATCTTACACCAGTATGAATGGCCCACATTAAAAAAACAGACTAGTGCTGGTGTGGAGCAGAGAGGAAGAACCACTCTTAAACTGCTGGTAGGAATGTAAACTGGTTCAGTCACTAAGGAAAGCTGTGTGGAGGACCCTCAAACAAATGAAAATGAAATTACCATTTGAACCAGAGATCTCTCTTCTGGTAATCTACTCAAAGGAGACCTCAATACTTACAAAATGGGACACCTGTACTCAGATGTTTATTGCAGCACTATTTATAACTGCAAGGACATGGAAACAACCCAAATGTCCCAAAACAGATAAATGGATGAAAAATAAGTTATATATATACACAATGGAATATTACTCAGCAATTAAAATGACAAATTTGATGAGTTCAAGATAACATGGATGGAACTAGAAGGAATCATATTAGCAGAAACAAGTCAGAAAGAAAAAGAAACCAAATGCTTTCACTAATATATGGGATACAGGAAAAACAAACAAAAGGCCAGGAGGAAAAGTAAAAACAAGTTAACAACCAAACTAAGTACACAACTGGGGGGGGGGGAGGATGGGTAGGAGATGTCAGGGAGGGGAGGTAGTGGGTGAACCCTGGGGGAATACAAAGATGTGAAATATATAAATTATTTTTAAAATAAAATAAAAATTGAAAGCAAAAAAAGAGATAAGGAAAATATTTAAAATAGCTGGAGCAGCCAGGAGGGAAGGTGGTGGGTGACCCCCAGGGATTACAATGATGGGAAATATATATATATATATATATATATATATATATATATATACACACATATATATTATTTATATAATAACAAATAAAATAAAATATTTCAGAAGTATTTCAGAAAAAAATGGGTTTAAGAAAATCTTGTGATTTGAAAATGAAAGATTTAAGCCATCTAGAAAAGCATTTTTCTAAGATACTGAATAAATGGGATGTTAATGTTTTAGTTTGAGTGTCTGCTGTAAAGATGACTCTTAGACGAAACTTCTATGGCAATTCAAAGACACAGAATATGGAAGCAAAAGCAAGATACTATTAGAAAAATCATTATATTATATTTGAATAATAACAAGACTAGTTAGAATAAGTAACTCAGTAAGTCATAAATAAAACACAGGCAAATATCTGCAGTTCAGAAAATATTTTCTAATATAAAAACTATTGTCTGTTGATTAAAATGGGAAAAAAATTAAATGATGCCTGCTTTGGGCTGGAAGTCTTGGATACTGTTCCTTAACTTTTTCTGTTCTTATTCTGTATGTTCCTATGCATTCTACCCTCCCTTCATTACTAAAAAATTTAATCATAATTTAGAAGAAAAAAATTATATACTAGTTGTCAACTTCAAAGATAAAGGATTTTTGCGATAATTTTTCAAAAGACTTATTTGGCAATTTTTGTAAACAAGATAAAAATATAAAAAGTTTTTCAAGTTTGGATGCAAGTCATTAAAACAATGTTGCTACTAAAGATAGATTTTAAAATCAATTTTTTTTTGTATTCACATCTGTTATTGAAAAAGAAAATCTCATATTAAACCTATTCCAATTAGCCAAAGCTAAGAACATTGCATATTATAACTCCTCCTTTCACCTTTTTTTCCATCATTGAATAGCCATATGGAATCTAAAGTAATAGAAGACTGCTCTACATGCACCCCTCTAGTATCCCTCCCTTCTTTCAAAATAAGAAAATGGTTTGCTATGGCAGTATGCTGGCACACGATTAACAACCATCTCTGGAGTCAAGGGAGAGAAAAGACACCTTATTTTCAGCATTTGGATTCAATGGTGTCTATTCATATTCATCGTGGTTGATTTCTAGCAGTGATATGAAGTTCAAGAACATAAAGGGAACATGGAATCAGGAAGAGAAGTTAGTGATCAGGATCAATCCTTACCGGGCAGTAAAAGTTGTTCCAAGACATACCTTTGGACAGAAAGACTTCTGACCTCAGGTCAGAGAAGGAGCTGAAGGAGTAAGGAGATCAGGGAGGGAGAGAGTGTCTATTATATCAGCAAGTGTATGAAATTCCTTAGGTTGTAGGGAATGAAGATCAACCTAAGAAAGCTATCCTAGACTTTCAAGTGTCCTAGTCTTTTAAGTTTGTGATTATCCCACTGGATAATCACTAAACACTGGAGTGTTTAGTGGTCTAAGTGTTCACTGGCAAAGTCTATCACGTGCTCCACCCGCACCAAGAACTCCTCACCTGAATCATGGCAAATAGTTTATTAGGATGGAGTGTAGGACTCCTGAATGTTCTGCAGTTTTCTATGAGTAGACAGCCCAAAGAAGTTACATTCACTGGGCATTATTTTGTAAATAAAGATATCATTTTAAAAATGCAAAAACCTGGAAAGAGGATACAGCATATTGTGGCACAGGCAAATTATTAACCACTTTGCAGTAAGTATTTCAAAAAGGATGATGAGTTTAAAACAATAAAATTTCTCACCTGATTTCTGCCTTTTCAAACATTGGGGTTTTAAAGAAACCTAAATAAAGTTGATTAATGGATTGGAGCGATTTAAAGAAAAAAGTGCAAGTCTGTACAAAGCATACCTTATTTGGGAATTCAGGCAATGTTAGTCCTGGTTATTAAATCACCAGAGCCTGAGCGAGATAATATATGCAGCTGGCATAAGTATTACCATGGCAACCTCAAACCAAGCTCCAGACTCTTAAAGTCACTGCCTGTAGAATTCCACAGATTCTGCAGTATTTCCAACACCCTGTCATGACTACTGTCATCACAGAAATAGAAATGATTTTATGTATACAGTACACCTGGGAAGGGAGTTAATATTTGTTTAACATAAAGAAAATTTCGAGGAAATGTATCATAACATGCAGAACCCAGCTTATCCCACCTTTCTTTATGTCGCTGATTTACATTATTTAGGACAAAAGAAAACAATCCATTTGACTCACGTTGCTACCCTTTTCCAGTTCAAATTCGTATTTCTCTTCTACAATAAATGACCTGGTGGTGTCTTCACTTTCTCACTAAAACAAACCTTGAAATGTATCATATTCCTTACAAAGTGTCCAATAGCCCCACTGTCAATACAGATAAGCAGTCACATTCTGTCTCCATTACCCAGCTTTATTTTTCTTTTTAGCACGTATCAACACCTGGTACATTATAAATATTTTGTGACAGATGATGAATATATCTGTGTATGCATACACACCAGATGGTGCTGTGTACATTTTTTGTATACTGTCTATTGCTTATATGCCCCTTACTAGAATGAAACACCCAAGAAAACAGGGTATATAAAGGCCAACTCAGTATGCATAAAATAGGACAGTCAACATTTCCCTATAATTCATTCTTCTCTTGGCTCTCTTTAATTTAGTAAATGGCCAGTTACTCAGATCAAAACCCTCAGAGTCACTCGAATTTTTTCCTTTGGTGATAACACCACCTTCACTCAATTGGCAAATCCTGTTGGTTGTAGCCTCATAGTATGTTCTGAATCTGACCACATTCCACCACCACAACCATGGCTACTCTTGTCCAAATGATCATGACCTCTCACCCCCAGATCTGACCCTTATCTATTGTGATGACCTTCCTGAGAAAAAGAAATGTGTTAGGCAACTTTGCAGTCCTATGTTTCAGGTTCTCAAATATTTGTTGCAATGAATAGAAGACCCACTAAGAAAACAAGACCATGCTCACCTGGATGAGGGTAGGAGAGAAATTTCTAAAGTGTTAGGTTACATTTATCTGAAGCAACAAAGAAAGACTGGCAAGGTCAGGGAGCAAGGTCATTCTATCTTTTATGCTTAAGTAAGTCAGAAGATTCTAAATACTACTAGTTGATTTTCTGGCTTTTAAACCAGCACTGGGTTTTATTTTATTTATTTTTGTAGACAAAATTTTAGTTAAAGTTGCAATACATTGAATTCAGGCATATCCAAGTAACTACAAATTGTGTCACTTAGAGCAACAGCATTCATAAAATAATAGCAGCTAACACTAATAAAAGATTGTGATATGCCCCAGTGCTGGGTTTTAAAGCAAAAGAATATAAAAAACAACAACATGCACAAAAACTCATCCCTAATATATACAACCATTCCTATCTACCACTATATCCATCTGTGTTTTGTACTTCCTTTCAGAGAGGTAATTCTCTGCTTTTGAAAATGCAGTCTTCAGATCCCTTTGATAAGGTAAAAAGACAAAGCTGTCTCAAATGATAAATAGTTGAATGCTAACAATTAACTTCAACTTGCCTTGAATTGGACAGACTGGTTGTCTAGACAGTCTTAATTTGATTATTGTTCAACATTCATCTTCACTTTAGATAAGTGGATCTCACCCAAGTTAGGGAATGCAATTACCCTTTAATTCATTACACACCGCCACCCCCATTCTTTCATTAAAATACACCAAGTGTGCTCTGCACTGCTGTCCTCAGTTTTTGTACTCTAGGATGTACTGTGGTTTAAAGATGTCATTTCTGAAATGTTTTATGGAACCTTAGTTTTCAGGATGCTCGAGAGAACAAAATCAATGTTCATGGTAACTGGAACATCTCTTGCTATTTCTCCTTCTGAGAAATGCATGGCATACCATGGCATATTAAAGGCCCTGATAAGTTGTGAAGAGATCTACTTGACTCTGCGTTTCTCCACCTTATGCCTTAAAAAATTATCTCTGAAAACATACTTTGGGAAAGCTGGTCCCATCTCATAAGACTGTTCAAATATTTACAGTAAAAACTCCCATAGCAGGGCACTATACATAATGCCTACAGTACAAGCTAAGAGTAGTGAAGGAAAGTTTGAGTGTAGCTTATGTTCTTCTGGCTTCCCTAGTTCTTCCTCTTTATTCCTAGTCATTTCTTCAATTTTGATGTCCATCACCATCTATGAATGTGTGTAGAGCACATTAGACACTAAACTTTTAAAGTTCATTTTCTATTACCTAGTAGTTTCTGGTCAACAGAATTCTTAGGTAACTACATATTTGGACTCTTAGACCGAATACTCTAAGAACAAGAAAAGTACAAACAAAAGTTCATACTGAAGTTTTAGAAGCAATTGTTTCCAAAGCAGGAACAGAATGCAAAACTCACAGATTTTGTCCAAGGTACATAGTTAATGCTCAATCAACAAATATTTACTAAATGAATACATGAGTTAAAGAACAAACTTATGCAAGAAAAGGGAGTCTTTAACTTAAGCAACAGCTCACAGTAAACTTTTTAAATCTCGAAATAGTGGCCTGAAAGGTCATCTTCATTGGAGTTTTCAAAAGGGGAGTAAATCCTTCCAGTGAAAGGCATTTCATCTAACAGTGTACCCTGTAGTTTTATATTAAAATGTTCATAAAGCACTACCATCCCATATAACCTGTTCTAAAATATAACCAAAGTAAAAGTCACTCATTTTAGATAATCAATCTGAAAATAATACTGCAAAGTAATAATACAGTTTACTACAGTTCTCCGAAGGAGCTTATAAAGCAGGCCCAGTAAGGCATGGTATAGAAGGAGTACTCTCCTGGCCATCAATGTTTTAAAAGTTTAAGGTCAGTTTATGCCACTAGGCATTTTATGGCATTTGGTAATTTCCTTATCTGTTTGAGCCTTCATTTCAGTCCCTTTGAACTCTTACAGACTGCAATACCATGCACTTGAACATGGTTAATATGTAATTAACAAAACTCTCAGAGCTTATCATCTAGATTTTATGTTCTTATTGACCCTCTTACCTAATCAATCAATTACATATTACTAGAAAGTGAGACCTTACTTATTTTAGTGCTGCAACAACTAGAAAACAGTTTTTTAACTAAGTTTCACAGGAGTCACAGGAAAGTTGTAAGAGGCCTACATCCAGACTGGTTAGAGTAGTATGAGTTGATGCAAAACATTTCAAGAATAGGTCATGGATGGAAACAAAGTGTCAAAGAGGGTTTCAAAAGAAAAAGCTGATCAGACAAAATTTTACAAAGCCAACTAATAACTAAAAAAAGATACTGGAAAATGTATCACATATAACTTAATCCAACCTCTAATTTTAAAGTGAAAATATCATGATTGAAAGATAATAAGTTGTCCTAATTCATAATTTATTGTTATATGACAGAATAATAAGAAATAGATCATGCAAGGGAAAATATGAATCTTTTCCACAATAAAATAAAAACAAAAATCCTGAAAGTTAACTTGTTTCAAACTTTATAACATTTAAAAAGGTAACCAAGCTATCTTTTTATTTATCCTGTGAAGTTCTAATCAAACTTAAAACAAGAAACTGCCATTATATGATCCATCTCATATATGCAGGTACATTCTTCAAACAAGTGCTGACTTGTGTCGACACTCTAGCTCACAGGTTTGGACACAGTTGTAAACCCTGTATGTGATATAAAACTACATTTCAACCTCATTCTTTCTGGGTATCCTAAATTCAAATACTGGCAAGATTTTTCAGATATAAAATACGTAAATATCTAACTTGCACAATGATTCTATGACCCAATATTTGAGAGTGAAAGGCTTCCACATTTCTTTTTCTTAATTATAGGTCTCTGTGAGCCAATTATTACTATAGCTTTATATGAAATTTACATATCATATAGATCTATTGGTAGATATATTATTTACATGACCCGAGGATTATGTTTAGATTTAATTCAATTAGTATTGGCCAAATGCTAAAACTGCCCATTAAATGTCATATAGATCCAAAAGTTCATGCAACCATGAAGATATCAAAAGATCAGAACCTGAATAAGACCAGTTCCTGTGTCCTTTGTTCAACATTTAAAAAAGTAAATAAGGCAAACCCATCCTATTCTATTTTTGAGAAACCAAATACAGGATAGAAGCAAAGTAGTAAGCTAAAAAGCAGAAAATTAATGCTCAGCATGCACTGAACCTGAGTATCAAAATAACTAAAGTACCAAAAATAAGAAGCATCTTTTAAATGCAAGCTTTTCTTAATCATTACAAAACCACACATAACGTGCTGCCAAGTTCTGGGCTTAAATACTGAAAATGATCCCAGCAGAAACAACTCTTCAGGGTGATTATAAAAAAAGGGAAATTGTGGTATGCTGTGAACTCAACTGTTGGAATTCAGAACATTAGTCAGTCTTGCAAATGGTTTCTCCATTTCAGATGATGAGAAAGATTCAATCCCTGTTGATTTTATACAGCACCAAGCTCTGGGTAGTTAGTGCCCTCAATTCATTTAGTGGAGCTGAGCTCATGGATAAAGATATAAGAGAGTTCTAATGCTTAGACACTATTTGGAAATAACCTTTTTATAAGACTGGTGATTTAATTTAAAAACAAACACATAGGAAAAAAATCCTCTAATTATCCAGGACCATTCAGTGCTATGACTAACGTTTTTAACTGTGTGCTCGCCATTCACAGCTCACAGACACAAAAGGCACAAGCAGATGTGGCTCATGGGGGGTCCTCTCAACAGCTATCAGGATCACATCTTAGAGGTATAGTAGGAAACTGTTTTCCTTTCCTGGAACTCTTGCCAAGGGCTTAAATTAAGCACTGCTCATGTATGCCCCATGACTGCATCTATGCTCTTCCTTCGAGTCTCTCCTGTTGGGAATGTCTTTTTCCTCCTCTTATCCCTAGCTATTAAAATCCTACTTTATCTCTCAAGGTCCCAGTACATTGTTCAACTCATAACATTGTTGCTCTCACTGTCTTAATGTCAATTATTTTCCCATGGAATTATTACTTGCAAGAGGATAGGGCACCATATGGGTAGGGATATACCTACTCATCTCATATACTTCTCCCCCACCCCCACCCCCACCCCATTATCTAGTCACTAGCTCACCGATGGCAGAGGTTCCTAAAATGCTTGAATGAGTTCAGTCATCAGAACCAACTCTGTTTATGAATTGCTTTGAGGGGTAGAACATTCCCTTTTCCTAGGTACGTTCAAAAGTATAGCCAGATAATCACCAAGGGGATGATGCCAAGAGGATTAAAATCTTAAGTGACTGCATTATACCACACCTTTTCTTAACTTGTTTTTGTATTTCTTTTATTGAACATTATATTTTAATATTATAAAAATCTCAAGTACATGGCATTATAAATCAACATGTGTATATACCACATTAAGTTCATCACTAAAAGTCCAATAATATTCTTCACCATGAAGAGTTGGCACCTTTTATCTGATTGCCATGCCACTCTCCTCCCCACCCCCACCCC
Source organism: Uropsilus gracilis (assembly GCA_004024945.1). NCBI lineage: Eukaryota > Metazoa > Chordata > Mammalia > Eulipotyphla > Talpidae > Uropsilus > Uropsilus gracilis. Next base: position 106,885 of record PVHY01001426.1, on the reverse strand, counting down.
CTTTCTGATAACCATTATTTGGTTACACAGTCTGAAAGTACAGTCTTATTTCACTTAGTTCATTCATTTGGTTCCTTTTATTAAAAAAAGATGAAATCCAGACCCTTGCAAGAACATGAATGAACCTAGAGGGTATTATCCACAGTGAAGTAAGTCAGAGAAAGATAATCTACCTTTTCAAGCCACTTTGGCCACCTGAGACTGTTATATGCATTGTCTCATGTTGGTAGGCTTTGTTTTTCCTTTGTCTTCCTAAAGAAAGTCAATTCAGAAATTCTCAGTAAAAGGCAGGTTTTAAATTCCTCTATTACTGAGTTTCTCTCATTTGTTATATCAGTTCATGAGTAAGAACTAGCATCAAGTCAGTGCCTGAACCACTCTACTGAAAATAATATCAAGAAACAGACAGAAAATAAGTTCATACTTATTTTTAGAGATCATGAGCTCAATAAGAAGAGACAGGAGCCAACGGGAGTCAGTGATCAAGAAAAGGATCTTAAATAAGGGATTGATGAATGCATGGGACTAAAAGGTCAGAGAGAAGCACTTCCAATATTAAGAAAAACAAAATCCCTGGGATTGCAAAGATGTGAAATTTACATATAAATAAAAAAAATAATTTAAAAAAAAAAAAAAAAAACAAAAACAGGAAAGCAATGGGGGAACACCATAAACATGGTGTAGCATTGAAGACAAGAGAGCAGTGTGACTATGTTGAGGATAAAAGGAAATGCTACTTGCCCAACAAAATTGGGCCAGATAATGGAGATGTGGAGGAGCACTTGAGAGGCTAATAATTATAGTCCTGAGCCAAGTGATCAAGGGTCTGTCCTGGGGGTACAGGCATCCCTGCAAATGGAGAAGAGAAATAGCCCAAATAATCACCAGGATCTGCTGATTGAGTATAAAAGATGAAAGAAAAGGATGGAAAGAATGGTGGTACCAAGAACAGAGTCAAGGAACTTAGGAAAACAAGCAAAATACCTTTTGCACAGGTAGAATATGAAGTAGGGAGACATTCAAATGAAATATCTAGAAGATAAGGAGTTCAAAGAAGAAAAAGAATCCAAATCCACAGATAAGGGAAAGTCTAAGTTCTAGAATGAGAGAGGAAGAGGGTGCAGAAGAGTCCAAAAGTCATGAACAGTTGAACCTTGGGACCATTTCCAAGCTAAGAGTTTACAAGAATATGGGCAAAATGAAAAGGATAGAAACCAGGAGTTATCAGTGTGGGATAAAAGTTCAGAATCCAATAGTTTCAAAGGAAACATTAAAGGGGTTTCAAAAAAAGAATGGTTGATAAATGATGGATGATAGAAAAGGGAAAGAGCATATAAAAGATACATTACTTACAAATAAGCAGGAACACTACTATTTATTTAATCAAAGGTAATTATTTAAAAATGAAAGATAAATCTATAATAGGGATTGATTTCAAGGAAAGTCGTTTAGAATCTGTACTCTTCTGAGGGCTATTTTGTTATTGACAGGAATAATATTGCAGATGTTAAGTACTGACCATATATTATAAGTGTGTAGGTAACATAACAAAGTGTGTAAGTCCTGACAAAAGTTAAAAGAAATAGTAGAAAGCATTTAAAACCAAAATAGGGACTATTAAGTAACTTTATGGGATACTGCTAAGCAAAAACAGAGCTAATCTATCCTTGAGTTCTAAAGAACACTTGGAAAGTAATTCTCACTCACTCAAAAAGCATCTAGTCTGTGTCCAGAGTTTAATCTTAAGTCAGACTTGCATCCACTTTTATAAGCCATTTGGGAAGGTACCACAGTCAGAAAGCAATGTTTCTAATCAGTTTTGGTGTAAAAATCACTCCAACCTGACTGATTAAGAAAGCATTATAAGAAGTCCCATCATGCCTTCTCCACTGTTATCGATGGACTGAAAGTTGGCTTCTGGAATAGGACTGCGAACTACCCTGCAAGAAATGTTCTCTACTTGCCCAAATGAAAATGAACAATAATTAAAAGTGACTGTGGAAAGATCTACATTTTTTGAGGCCTGCCGCTTATATAACTTGGGCACCTTCTAGAAAAAAGAATGTAAAATTACGAATAAGATTTAGTATGGAACTGGTTATTTACTGAGAATAAGAACCAAAAGGGATCTGCAGTTGTAAGGCCATAAAGTATAAAGTTAATCAGTTACCTGGTAAATCTACATCTGCTAACAATGAAGTACTGGGAGTAAAATGTAGAAAGGGAAAAAGATCAAGTAATCAGGCAGAGGAGCAATAAAGACAAAACAACCTTAAGGAAAACTGGACACAGTATGAAAAAAGGAATAAAACCCCAGAAAGGAAATTGAAGTGTGAAATATGGATGGTATAGAGAACAGAACTCCTTGTCCATTTACACAACACTCATCATCAAATTCATTTTCCACTGATCTACAATATTACTTCTGGGAGGTTTGCCTAGGACTAGGTTTTGGAAACACCATCCTACTTCATTGCAAACACTCCACAAATGTTTGCTGAATGAATAAATGAATGAAGGAAAACAAGAGAAATGCTTTCTTTTGCCTACTCTCCACCAGGATCTGCTTTCCTCTAATGCTCCAGATACATGCATGTTTTTGCTGGCACTGGCTGGAGTTGTCAAAACAATGGCTCATGACAGTCTCTTCTCTGGTTATTAAGACTGTTTATCCTCAACAGGCCAAGTCAAAAGCTATCTTCACCCAAAATTAATGTGCAAACGTGTACAGTCTGCTAAAAAAAAAAACCTGTATATGACAATGGCTACTGCGGGGCCATCCTACTGTCTCACTCCCATTTTCTCCCTCTTTCTAAATCTGATCCTGCAAGTATATGTCAGGAATTATTAACACCCTCCTGGGCCAAGGAAGGATTAGTATAGAATTCTAACTAGGGCTAAAACAAAAGTCCTAAATTTCAAAACTCTTCTAAATTATGACGAATAGGTTACAATTTGATCTGTCAATTGGGATGTTTCCTGAAAAACCTCAAGCACCACTCAGCTAAACATCCAGGCCAGAACCAGAGAAAGCCAGGCTGCTCAGGTCACAGGACATGATTCAGGCCAGGAAAGGGATTCCCTGTGGGCAATAAATGCCCTACACCTTCCTGCAAGCTCTTAAAAAAGGACAAGAGTATTTAAAATTAAGAGCTCACCCTTCTGCCTCATGCTAAAAAACCTTTCCTAAATTATTTGATTCTGTCCTTCCTCTTTAGTTACAGAATCTCATAAGGAAAAGTGCTTAGAGAAGGGCAGGAATAGAATAATATTAAAAACCACCTCACTATTACAAAAATGCATGTGCCGGTGCTGTTTAGGGCAAAGGACATGAAATCAGTGGAGCAAAGCAGTCACCTCAGGAATTAGGAGTGAGGGTCTTAAATGGGAGAAAATCATTCAGCCACTTTCTCCATAGTCTATTTAACCTCTGGAGTTATTAAATTCCCAGACCTCAGTTTCTTGGTTTTGCAAAATGAGGGTGAATGTAGTACCACCTCACAGGACTGCTGAGGATTGAGCTAATTGCTATAACCTGCGAAACATAACTGCACAACAAGAGCTAATTAAATGTATGTATTTAATAGTAGTGGTAGTAAATTACTCTAAGTGCCTCCCCCAGTTTACACCACCAACAAAGCCAACCCGACCCCCATTCACACCTCAGAGGAGCCCAGGCCAGGCCGGCTACTGACACAGTCTCGACTGCTCGAGAGCCCCCCTCCCCCAAAGCCTAGGCATTCCAGTAGCCTCCTCAGGCTACCAGTAATGTCCACACTGACCTGAGATGCCGCCTCCTATCACCACCACGTCGAACATGTGGCCCGCGGTGCTCGCTTTCTCCGGACTCGCCATGCTCTGACTGAGATTCCCCCCAACCGTGGGTATGGGAGTGGGGCAGGCCAAAGGCGGAGCGGACCCTTCCACTGATACTCGGGGATGGCCAGAGGGCGGAGTCGCTGTTTCCACCGAGCCCCGGGCGGAGCTCCGCAGTGAGGGCGGGGCGGACCGTAGTACTGATTCTCTGCGGGAGCCCTGGGGCGGAACCGATCCTCCCACAGATGTTCGGGTGGAACTTGGCCCTGAGGAAACTTGTGCTAACAGTCGCGAGGTAGCGGCTGTAGAAGGTCCTTGCAAGGAATCCGGGAGGGAGCTGGGTACTGAAGACAGGGAAGACACTGGTACTGACACTACGGAGGATTCTCGTGGAGAATCTGGTGGAGAGGTGGGCAGTGAGGAAGGAGCCACCCCTTGTATAGACAGTTTAGAAGTGTCCGAAACTGGCACAGATCTCTGTATAAACGTCCTGGTGGATTCGGGTAAAGATTGGATGGATCCGGGTATGGATGGAAGGGGGTAGTTACTGATTAGAAAGGGTCTTTGTCTGTGTATCGGAATACAGATGTCTGCAGGAAGGAAGAGCTCTGTCGATGTCTGGGGAGTGTTACAAGGTGTAACAGGGAATGGTAAAGTTATCACGCCGAAGCTGGACGTTGAGGGTGGGTGGGTGCTTTCTACTGATGTTCGCCGGCTGTCAGTTGGTGAAGGTGCCTCTACTGATGTTCTACGGGAGCTGGGCCCTGAGGGCACCGCGGACTCTTGTACCGAAGCCCGGGAGCTGCCGATGTCCGGCTGGGGAGCTAGGGCGACCCCCTCAGTGGTGCCCGGCTGGGGTGCTGGGACTGCCCCCTTGGTGGCGCACGGCTGGGGAGCTGGGGCGCCCCCCTCGGTGGAGCATGGCTGGGAAGTTAGGGCACCCCCCTCAGTGGCACTCGGCTGGGGAATTGGGGCGCCCCCCTCGGTAGTGACCGAGTGGGTGGCGGACCTGAGATGGTCCTTCGGGTTGTAGCCACTCGAGCCCTCGGGGACAATATTGGGGCCCGCTATAGTCTGGTCGAAACTGGGACTGAGTTGGGAGGGTAAGCCTGAGATCTCGGGAAAAGACTCATCCTGTGCAGACGCATTGGACCTTGAAAGCGAAAACTGACGGGAGACGGTTCGCCACTCAGAATGGATGCTCCACGCGGACTGGTCCAAGTTGGAGAGGTCCGGGTTCTGGGAAGGGTCGACCTCGGTTTCCAGAAGGCGCTCCGGCTCCCGCCGGCTCTCGCCACCGCAGCAGCCTGGCGAGGATGTATCCGAGTGGGAGCTCATGTTTACGGAGAGCTCGGGCCGTGGGATGGGAAAAATCGAACTTCTGTTCGATTTTTCTCCGCTCCTCCCCACCCTGCGCTCCCAGAGGCCCGCCCCGGGACCCAGCCCACTCTGGGCGTGCGGGAAACCCGGCGCTGTGGTGGCCCGCCCCGCCTTGTCGACTGGCTCCAAGTGCGCGCGCACTAGAAGTCGTCACACTCGGAATAGCCGACGTGAGCCACCGGAGGGGGGGAGAGCTGTGGCCGGCACTGTGAGAAAGTGGCCACCTGCGGTTTTTAACGCTATGCTTTTGTTCTTACAGCTAAATTAAACGAGATCGGACCGGGATGGGTTTAGGGAAACGGTGTTCGAAGAAAAAGGACGTGGATAGCGGGTTCTCAAGGCCGCCATCCCACTTGGTCTGGCTCTTTCGTGACGCCATAAGGGGGCTGGGTAAAGTGTGCGCAACCGTGCTCACTCCCTAGGGAGAATGGAGTGGGGATGGGCTGTTCATTGCATCTTTGGCAATTGTTGGTTCTCTGTTGGGTTTTTCAGACTGAGGAGTCAGTAGTCAAGGAAAATTAAAAAGCCACCTTTGTAATTTTAAGTCAGAAGGAGAAAGACAAATACGGGATAATTTCACTTATATGTAGACTATAGAGAACCCAAACAAAGGGTTAGACAAGTCCAAACCAATAACAAACCCTAGAAATCTGACTGAGGAACTGAGGCTACAGGGTGGAAAGGAAGTTGGGGGAAACAGTGTGGAGGGGTATAATGTATTATGCAGGAGGACCAGGGTGCCTTGCTAACTGGGTATGATGACTTGCACATATAATGTTGTATATCAATGTGATCGAAATGAAGTAATTTTAAAAGTCATCTGTCACAAAGTGGGACTCACAGTTTAATAATGAAGGTCAAGGAATTGCTAAGGTGTAGAAACAGAAAATTCGTCTTTGCACCCTAATGATAAGAGTTTTAATACATACACTTTGCTATGCTGCCAGCCCCTTGTCTTGCTAGTTTTATCCCCTCCTTACATTTCCACTTACCCCCCCAAGAGCTGAATTTGTTAGCACCAGCCCCTCCCTCAAAAATAGATGTAATTATGACATGAATTCAAGTGATGAGAACTCTAGGACATTAACTAGTATTCCTTACCACCTATAAGCATTCCCACTGCCTATCAAATCTGCCCCACCTTTGTAGCAATGTCTTGAAGAAACTATAAGGAAATATAGATTTAGTCTCTTCCTCATCCAGATTTAATAGCTTTTATTTCTTAGAAAAGGAGTTGAGACTAAATTGGCTTTTTTATCTTGTCAGACTTTGAAATGAGAGCAAGAAGGGCTGGGCATGGTGGCGCATGCCTGAGGTGGCAGCCTAGGAAGCCACGGCCAGGGCCAGGGATGGCGGTTCAATTCCCGCCAGGGGCATGTAGCAAGACCTAGTCCCAAAAAAATAGCTGGGTGTGGTGGCGCGTGCCTGTAATCCCAGCTACCTGGGAAGCTGAGGCTGGGGATTGCTTGAGTCTGTGGTACCCTGGGAAACGTGAGCCTGTGGTTCCACGGGCAAAAATAGCGAGACTTAGTCTCAAAAAAAGAAAAAAAAATGAGAGAAGAAATAATAGATATAAAGGATCTTGCTCTTTCTAAGATGATTCTGTCCACCTTTCTCCTCATTTCTAGTTTCCATTCAAGTATTTTATTTCATACAATGTACTCTATATAGAACAAGGTCCTGGGGATATGCAGGTAACACAACAGAGTTGGAGGCCTTCCTTTAACACACAATCTACTAGAGGAGCTAATAGAAGAGTTAGACAACCACATATTTTATGTGTCCATTCAAACTGGTAAATTGTATATTGGAAATGTTGATAGTGATGAGAAAGTGTTAGGGTTTCCTAACCATTGTGGATGTTGCCTTTTGGAGAGGGGGTGTAAAAATGTCTCAAAAAGAGGAAACAATGCGGGCAAAGCCCATATGGTATGAAGAAATGTTCTTTGGAACAACTGAGAACCCACTAATGCAGCCAGAAAGGGGGGGGGGTGGGGGGGAGTGCAGGAAATGAAGCTGCTGAGATCAGTTGGATCAAAGTAAGATCTTTGATTTGTTATGATAAAATAGTGTTGTCCACTGTAAAATTTTAAACAGGGGAAATATTACTGCTTTGCATTTTTGAAATGATCCATTTGCCTGCTATGTGATTAATGGGTTGGAGGGAACAAGGTTAGATAGACATAGGAAAACCAAAAATTGGACTTCTTAAAGACATGGGCCAAGGTGGATAGTGGCATTGGAGCTGAAAAGATTTAGATGTATTAAAGGCATTTATATGTGACATTGACAGGACACAGTTATAGCTAGGACTTGGAAGATCACGCACTTGTTTCTCGACAATTAGAGTTCCAAGTGCCTTTAGGAATTTCAAATAATGGTTATAGAGTAGGCACCTGGCCAAAAACTCTAAGACTCAAACCAAGAGCTTGATTGGAGATAAAAATGTGGGAATCTTATTAAATAAATAATGGATGGAATGGCTGAGTGAAAATAACAGTATTTGCTCTTTTCATTTTACTTATTTGTGTCATATATTTTGTATGTGTTTTGGAATGGAAACAATAAAAGTCGATTTAGAAGAGATAAATAAAGGAATGGTTGTAGCACACCCTAAAAAGCCTTCTCTCCTTCTGTGTGTGATCTTGGGAAAATTACTTAACTTCTCTGTGTAGTAGAATTTTATAAGTTGTTGAATCCCAAAATGGCAAACTCCAACTAGATCATTTGAAGAGAGTATTATAAAGGAACTATTTTAAAAGATGTGGGCAAGACATATCCTGCAGTACTCCCAGCCCAGCTGCACTCCAGTGATAGCAAGAAGGCATCACCATGAAGGGGTAAGAAGAGAGAACAATAATTAGAACCTGGCAATAGAGGTCTTTGAAAAGGACTGCCTGACCCAAGCTGTGACCTTTAGTTCAGAAAGGCAGCCAGCCCACAGGAAACCCAAGAGGAAGATACCACGACCAATACATTCCCAAACTCCCACATCTGTCTCCCTCTAGCCTCCCTTTGGTCCTCTCCCTCGACCTAACCCAACCAGAAACCAGAAGGCTAGGGAGCCTATTGATGCTATGGAGTCTACTCCCAGGTGACAACAGACTAGAGAAGCGCAGTGAGTATGCTCGGAAGGACCGAACGAAGATATCCAGCATCATGGTAGTGACAGGTCAATAACTGAATGAAAATAAAAAATTACTCAATAAATACTTACATTTTAATTTCTAAAATTCTATGTCCTAGGCTGTAGTATACCTAGCCATTATCCCGTTAATATTTAAATATCTAGTATTTTCAACTTTTTAAACTATAACACATAACATGGAAACATTTCTATGCATAAAATATTACACATATTTCTTAGAATTTCCTTGATAGAACCCTAAAATACCTTGGTCCCCACTAAACATGGTGTCTTACCAAGACCCAAATACAAATAAGCTGTGCCATAGATACCCCAGAATTACAGTGAGCTGGTGTGCTTTTCCTTGAATTCTTAGATGGAATTTGCTGGGTAACATTAGTGGTGAAGAGGAAGTTTACGCTTGAACATTTCTATTGCCAACCAGTGGGTGTTAGTAAGGCCTTGACTTATAGAAGAAAAATATTCAAGATGCCTGGAGTATGTGATTTATCCTTTAAAATCAAGGCAAGGAAAAACTAGTGTAGGCACAGATTTAAGTAGATGTTATTTAGGGCTTCCTACTGTAAATAGTCACTTTTTAAATATAGGATGCCAATTTTGCCTAGACCTTCACTCTTTGGTGAGCAGAGTAGAGACAAGTGCAGAGCAAATCTGTTTTAAACATGGTTTCAGAATCTTCTGCAAGAACCTACCTCACTCTTCAAAAGAAGTTCCACATTAGGGTTTCAAGGCCCAAACAGCCTTGCAGTTACATGCCCATGTTTCCCTCCCAAAGAACTTTCTGGAACAGGGCTCATAAACTATTGTCCACAAGGAAAATTCACAAGATTGCTGAGCGGAGAATGGTTTTCAGGATATTTTTTTAATGTTAACGGAAAAAAGTGACAAAGCAACAGAAACTAGGTAAGAGTTACAGGGCCTAAAATATTTTACCAGATTTCCTTCAGAGAGGATGTCTTGCCAACCCCTGCATGAACAGCCTAATTGAAGAAAGGAGACAGGCACACTTTGAGAACATGGGAACACAGCAGACAGGGCTTCAGGCCACTGCAGTAAAGCTAATACCTCAATAAAGCAAGTCACATGGATCGTTTGGTTTCCCAGTACATAAAAATTGTGCTTACACTATATTGTATAATATATTTGTTATACGACAGTCTATCATGTGTGCAGTATATTATGTCTTTAAAAAACAATGTACAGAATAATATGTGTGTTATAAATCCTTTCAATCTATGGGTTTTTAATTTTGAGTTTTTATTAATCCCCATGCTAGGACATTTTTCTTCTACTCTAACTTGGATCTGTTTCAAGTGGTTTCTTCCTGAGAAACACCCATAATTATGTTACTGGGGCATCTTCCTATATCCTTTATCATTGTTGTTGTCTCTTTGTCCTTTTCCTCTAAATTCTAAAAGAGCTAATTAAATTTGCCCTCCATATAACTGATTCAATTTTCTGCAGTTCTAATTCTATTCTTTACTGCCTCTACTACAGATTTTGACTGTGACATTTCAGTTTAATGTTTTTTTACACTTTAAATTCTTAATTCAGCCAACTCCTCACTTATCCCAGGCACATCTCAGTGTATTCACTCCTTATGACTTCCTAATTTTCTCTCACAATATCTTGGTGTCTCTCCTCTCTCCTTATCTCTTATAATATTTGATTTGACACAGGATGTCAAATCAGTCTCATAGCTTGCACCTGCCCACTTCTCCAGTCATTATTCATCCCTCCCAAGAAAAGGACAGCCCTTACAGTGACAGGGCCTGTGACTTTTCTGAAAGTAAAAGGATAATCTCACCTCACAAAGATCTACAATAACTAGATGCCCTTTGAGGTGGATCCACCACCCCTCTACCAGGGAAAAAGAAGGCACACACTTTGAGACACTTGAGGCAATCTCATTGCTTTGTCATTTGTCTGCTATAACCCATAGCAAAAGTGAAATATCTAGGTGTGACCCAGTGGTATCTGCTAGAACTGAAAAGGACAATAAAATTATCCACTAATCTGTTTTAAGTATCTCTTGATGTGTTCTTTCAGAAATGACAGGAAATTGAGAAAATTGAGGAATGCAGTGAAAAGTCCTCTCACATCTAACTCTTGGCAGAGTGGTTGGTATAAACCTGTAGAAAAAACAATTTGCTAATATATAGCAAAAGTCTTAGTAATGGTCACTCCTATTGATGACTACTTGTCATAAAAATTCAAACACCAACAAAAAATGTATATACAGATATTTTATTTCAGTCATTTTCTAATAATCACTTCTTCCCATAAAGAATACCTACAATTCATGACAACTAAACATATAACAATTCGGAAGTGGATAGGCATATGGAAAAATAGGGAGATCATGCAGTCTTAAAAATTATGTTTGAGGAATATTTTCATTGAATGAGATTATTACTATGCTTGAATGAAAAATCACCATCAGGCTGGGCATGGTGGGGCATGCCTGTAAGCGGCAGCCTAGGAAGCCGCGGCCGGGGCCAGGGATTGCGATCGCGGTTCAAGTCCCATTGGGGGCTCATAGCGAGACCTAGCCCCCCCAAAAAAATAGCTGGGCGTGGTGGCACACGCCTGTAATCCCAGCTACCTGGGAAGCTGAGGCTGGGGATTGCTTGAGTCCGTGGTACCCTGGGCAACGTGAGCCTGCTTTTCCACAGGCAAAAATAGCGAGACCTAATGTCAAAAAGAAAAATCACCATCATAAAAATTTAGATGGCAGGTGGTCTTGATTGCATAATATGAATCGTACATAGTGGAGACTCACTGAAACATTAAGTTTAAAGTTTGGTTTTATTTTGAAATAATTTTAAGTTCACAGGAAGCTGCAAAATTGCTGAAAAATACTGTACTAAGTACCCTTCACAGTTTTCCCCAAAGGGGAATATTTTACACAATATATTATTTTACACAATATATTTTACACAATATATTAGCAAAACAAGGACATATACCTAGTTAGGTTGATACTTACCAGTATCCCTGAAGATATTTCTGAACGATCATCCATGGAAATCACTAGCAATTGTACTTGGCATATAGATATATCATTATATATAGATTATATAGAGATGTTAAAATACTAATACTTCGATTTTCCATTTTGTTTTGTGGTAAAGTCTGAGAAAGGACTATTGTTTTTTTGTTTTTGTTTTTGTTTTTTGTTTTTTGAGACCAGGTCTCGCTATTTTTGCCCGTGGAACCGCAGGCTCTCGTTGCCCGGGGTACCACAGACTCAAGCCATCCCCAGCCTCAGCTTCCCAGGTAGCTGGGATTACAGGCGCGTGCCACCACGCCCAGCTATTTTTTTTGGAACTAGGTCTCGCTACAGGCCCCAGGTGGGACTCGAACCGCGATCCCTAGCCCCGGCCGCTTCATAGGCTGAAGCTTACAGGCACGAGCCACCATGTCCGGCCAGGACTATTGTTTAGTTAATTGAATTGCTAATATCAGTTTCCTAATTTTGGCCCTCTACTCTCCACGCTGCCTCCACTGCCACCCCCACTCCACCTCCACACATGCACATATTTGATGCACTAGCAAGAGCAGCACAACATTTTGTATATTTTTACTGTGCTGCTGCATAGTATCCACTCTCTCTCTGCATTATCTCCTTATGAAATCATTATCAAATCATTATCTCCTGATGAAGCTGCTGCCGATTGTGTTCTCCAGAATGCAAGGTGGAGCAATTTACAGGGACTAATACCTCTGAGAGGGAAAAGGTAAAAGCAGGATGGGGTAGGAGGAGGGGTGTAGGGCAAATGAGTCGGTCAGACTTTTTTCTTTATTAGCCTCTATGACTGGCTCCTGTAGTACTGTGCCTGCCCCATGATTGTCCAGTGGTGTGCGCATGTGTGAGTAGCCTCACCTGGGCTTGGGAGGAAAGGCTAAAAGGGTGGCATCACCCTGGGGGAGACCACAGGAGGAGGAGAGAGGCATGTATGGCAAAGAGAGGACGTGAAGAAAATGCCAGAGAAAGAGGCCCAGCTTCATGGACATGTAACCTGTGCAGTCTCACAGGACCCATATTCAGAAGGGCCCAACCTTGCTTTAATGTTCTGCTATCCCTCCCTTGAAATTCTTAATAATTTGATCTTTGAACTGTGCTTTGTAAGTGAAGCCCAATAAAATCATGGAGCATGTGTGGAGGAGAAATGAACATGATATGTGGGTACTCTGGCCCTTGCTGCCTCTTTGTATGTAGCATTAGTGATGTCCTTTTTGAAAAGGGGGCTTTGCATTTTCATGTCGCACTGGGTCATGAGAATGATGGAGCTGGCCCTGGCAGTGGCCTTCCTAGAGCATAGTTCAAGTCCTAAATAAACGCCTATCTTCTGATACTGAAACAAGGTGGGGGGAGGGAGGTATAGCCTACAATGGGCAGGCCAAATAAAGGACAGGTCACCATCTGTGGGTTCCTTACCTTTGTGCACAACTGTAAGATCACTCAGACTCAGGGAACAACAGCAATGGGGTTTATTAATCCAACAGAGGAAACAAGGAGTTCTCAAGGCCACATGTGACTATCTCACCCCAGTTAATGTTCACAGTGTCCAGAAGTCCTAGACAAAAGCTGCTCATCCAAAATGGCATTAGCCCATCAACAAGGATGTGAAGCTCATGGCATGCAAGCAGTGGGCCTGGATCCAGCTCACCGAACCTGAAGGTGCTCACGGTTGGCAGGGGCAGCTGAGATGACCCAGCAGCCCACAGTCACAGTCTGAAAGTCTGAACAGACACACCGGACCTGGGCAACAGCTGCAGAGGTGGCAGCACTGGAGAAGATGCCATGGAACCTTAACAGCTCTCAGATGTGACTGGACAGAGTGCCTGTCACCTAGCAACAGTACTAGATAGCACTGGCCAGCACTGCCCATCACAAGCATTACAGCTCTTTGTGAGTTGTTGGCCCACTCCCACAACTGACACTCAGGTGACATCAAAAGCAGGCTGGAGGCAGGTGCGGTGGCCTCCACCTCTACTATGCTTTTCAGCTTCTTGTCTGCAAAACTTTTCTTCCTTTGGAGGTCAGCAGCTGGAGCATCCAGTCCCAAAGAGCAAACATCTAGTCCTAGTCCAAGTTCAAGTAAATGTGTTTCAAAAGAATTCTGTAATCTGATAAATATGGGAATGCAGCACCCCGAGCTGGCTTCTGCCCTGCCTCTTTAGGGTCCAACACCTCCTATTTAGATTGAACTGGTTTCAATCCTATGACCAGCTCATAGCTCACACCTGGTTGGTCCATTCCAACACCCAGACACCAGATCTGCAGTCTTCTCTACTTCCTGAAGTTGGAGGAGCCACAGGCGTGGAGTGGCCTGTAAGGCCCTATGCTCTTCCCTGCAGCCCTGAACCAGGGGCTACCTGCCCGGGGGCAGCGTGGTAGAGGAACCACTGCCATCTGTGGTCACTGCTGGCCTCCGCCAGCAACCTGAGCCCCAGTAGGGCAGCTGGTGGTTGGTGGACGGTAAAATACCCACCCCCCAGTGTCATTGGCAGTGCCCACAAGCAATGCTTTGGTGCCAGGAACCAAGTGAGTAGATTTTTTTTAAAGGTCTTATTGGCTATACTCAACAATTCTTGAATCAAGTAGCATCCACTAGCAGACTGAAAGGAGTGATGAGTATCCTATACAAAATGAAAGACTTTTCAGGTAAAAGGGAGCAGGGAAAAGGAAGTTAGACTAGATAGGAACTGCAGGTTGGTTATTGCAGGGTTACTTTCCTTTAGAGGGTAGCAGCAATTTATCAGGCAGATCAACTAGTGCTGCTCAGGCCACTCCTGGCTGGTTGGTTTAAGATTGTACTTCTGGAAAAGCTGAAATTATAACTAAGTCTTTGATCATATGGAGTTTAGCACATATGACTCTATTTAGGGGCTGTTGTCTTATTGAGAACAAAAGAAAATATCACTGTTATCTTTGTGAAAAAGATGGTTATCCCCCACTGTTGCTCTTTCCTTTCTTAGAAGTAAAACGTTCTGTTTTGGGTGCTCAGAATAAAGACTATAATTTTCCAGCTCCTTTTCAACACGGTATGGCTAAGTTCTAGTAAATAGATATAATTGGGAGTCACATGAAACTCCCAAGATGTTTTCTTAAAAAGAAGAATTATACCCCTTTCTTCCCTTCCTTTTTTGCTAAGTGAAATATAGATGTGAAGGCTGTAACTCAAGTTTCCATCTGGAACAATGAGATGGAGGAATATGCATGTTTTAGATTTCTTTGATATGAAAGATGTATTTCTTTTTGCTAAAGCCACTACTATTTGAGCTTTTCAGTTACAAGAAAATGGACTTAATCTTCCTATATATGTCCTTAAATGAATGTGGAAGAGTAAATGTGTGACTATTGTTGCCCTGCTCCAGGAGGATTACTCTCAACTGTTTTTGTTCAGTTTGACCTTTTGGTCGAGGGTGGAGTGGGGAGGGGGACTTGTAGATGTCAAATGTTGTTGAAACATGTGCTGTCCATAGATTGACTTGATTGGAATAAAGGGGGAGATTATTTTAGTCTGCTCTCTACTTATTGTTTTTTTTTTTTTTTTTGAGACTAGGTCCCGCTGTTTTGCCCATGGAACCGCAGGCTCTTGTTGCCCGGGGTACCATGGACTCAAGCAATCCCCAGCCTCAGCTTCCCAGGTAGCTGGGATTACAGGCGTGCGCCACAACGCCCAGCTATTTTTTTGGAACTAGGTCATGCTACGGGCCCCAGGTGGGACTTGAACCGTGATTCCTAGCCCCGGCCGTTTCGTAGGCTGAAGCTTACAGGCACGAGCCACCGTGCCCGGCCTTGCTCTCTACTTATTGTGACAGGAAATTTTTTCCTCCTGTTTCTCTGTCCTTCCATTTGAGTCTTCCCTTTTCTATGTCTTCCCACCTTGCCTAGCCTATGCTTTACCTAATCTGGGAGAGGAAAACTGGTAAACACATTTCTGACTCTTTATTTGATGCATGTTAGAAGTTTCTTTCAACATGTTTATGCACCTTTATTTCATCTTTAGTGTACACTGGAAGAATAAAGTTGGCCCTTAGCATACCATTAGGAATGAAAAGGAGTGCCTTGTAACCAACCTGTTTGTGACATCAATTGCAGTACAAGCAAGAAGTTCCTCAATCTGTGTATTGGTTTATTGATTTTAGTAATTGCAGACACACCAGGCAGGCCAGGACTGGGGCTAGGGGTGGGGAAGTAGGCAGGCAAGCCCACCACTCCCCAGAAATCTTCATACTCATTCTCTGACCTTTCTCTCCAGCTTATGCTTGCTCATGCTTTTGCTCTCTTCCTAGTCTGACACGGTCTCCTTATGCCTTCTTTGCAGGCCCAAGTGTGCCCACTCACACATGCACACACCCATTGTGCCTCATAATTATGGGGAAGATACAACACCACAGGTGCTGGTTATACAGGCTAATGGAGGAAAAAGCCTGATTAATCATCCTACAAGGGGCCAGAATAAAAAAAAAAACAGAACAGAACCAAAATATTAGTTTTATTTTTTATTTTATTTTTTTTTGAGAGTAGGTCTTGCTATTTTTGCCCATGGAACCGCAGAATTTCATTGCCCAGGGTATCACAGACTCAAGCAATCCCCAGCCTCAGCTTCCCAGGTAGCTGGGATTACAGGCGTGCGCCACCACACCCAGCTGTATTTTTTTGGAACTAGGTCTCGCTATGGGCCCCAGGCGGGACTCGAACTGCGATCCCTGGCCCCAGCAGCTTGATAGGCTGAAGCTTACAGGCATGAGCCACCGTGCCCGGCCTCAAAATATTAGTTTTAAATAGAGCCCTATTATTGGAAGGAATCATACCGATTATCATGGTAATACCCTGTGATAGTGTCACTGGAATATGTGGACTGAATTCTCAGAATCTGCTAGAACTACAAATGCATGTGGGTGCATTCTTTAATAAGTGACAGGTGGCTTACTTTCAGAGCAAGCCAAGGCATAAACTATGTCATCACAGCTGCTCAATGGTGGAAGTTTCTATACTCAGCCCAGGAGAGATTCTGGGCTTTAAAGAAGTACTTGTGCCCTGACTGGCAGGTGCCCGCAGCTGCTAGCGAACCTAGGCTGGCAGTGGCACCCACCCATCAGCAACCAAACAGCATCCACTGGGCCCTTCTGCCATCAAGCTGGCAGGTAAAGGAGATGCAGGGGCCAGCCAGAACCCCCGGACTGGACCAGTGCACTGGCAAGACTGGATCCATCCATGGTCCAGGAATAGCTGTGGGGAGGGGGTGCGAATGACACCTTTGCTGTTTCACGCTCGCTCCTCTTAGATCTCAGGAGGAAAAATGGCACAAATGTAGCATACAGCGACATAGAATGGGTGAAGGACAAGCAAAGAGCCTGCCCATACACATGTATGGGACACAGGACAAGGATCATTCAGAAAGATAGTAGACGCTAGAATGGAGAAACGATCATGGTAAAGACCTATCAGATCTACATCTATGGCTTCACCAGAAGCTGATGAATCAAAACCCCACATGGAACTTGCCACCCAAGGAAACATGGCTCCCCCCCCCCCCAAGCCTTGGGAGAGGAGGACTGCAGCATCAGGACAATGACTTCACAGCAAATCTGCAAATGGACTGAGAGGAGATGACCTGCAAGGTTCATCAGTGGATGCCTGCCCTCATTGAGAAACCTCCTCACTGACAATGGCTGGGGGAAAGGATCCCCAAAGCCAGAGGTCAGGGAAAGGGGGTGCAGAGACAGCAGAATGGCAAGGAGATCGAACTGGAGAGGGCAGCCAGCAACTAGAAGACCTCGATAGACCCCAAATGAGCATGGACTGGCTGCCTAATACAAAGCTAAGACTACAAACAATCAAGCACAATATGCCGTTTCCCTAGAACACAGTCCCTCATCTGACAAATAGACACAGCCACAGAAAGAGACCAGTGGACCAATGAACTCAACATAAACCAAAAAAGAACAATGAGTGGAGACTGAGTGAACACAAGGTGTCAGTGGGTGGGGGGTGGAGGAGGGAAGGTATCCCAGTAACCATTTACTTATGTAAGGAATTAAAATAATTTTTAAAAAATTAAAAAGAAAGAGGTACTTGTGTGCAAGAGAGAGCATCTGGGATAGCTAAGACTTTCCAAGCACATCAATATCAGGTTTTTTTCAGACTCTGGTCAGCAATAATATTGAATCAAGTCCTTGGATAATTTTTTTAATGCTGGCTCTGTCTGTCTGCATCAATAGCCCCTACAGGGGCTGTATCTGACATTTATAAACGTGTTTAATCTTCCCTTTACCTGAGTAGACAAGAGTCGGAGAACCCTCTGAATCATGTGGCTCTAGGCAATTTGAAGACCAGGCTCTTCTTTATATCATCTCTTTAACTTTCTATATTTCAAGACAGAATTTGAACCACAAGACTGATTAAAGGGAAAAAAAAAGCCAGGCGGTTCTCTCCTTTAAGCGGATAAACAATTAAGCTCAAATCAGCCTCACTTAAGAGATGCAGCTCCAGGCATTCCCCCTCATGTGATCAGGAAGGCCAAGTGAACAGTACGGTAAACAAGCAATTATCTACACAATTTGATCAGTATGGAACAGGAACACCAGGTAAATAAAATCTTTCTTAAAAGCACCATTTTAGGGGCTGGAATTATAAACTAGGTAACTACCTTCAATTTTTTCCACCTGTTTTTGTGTAAACACTGTTCAAAAGGACTGAAGCACTATGTAGGATAAATGAATTATCTGGGTTTTTACCCTTCCACCATTGGCCTCTATGACCAGCACATGTGGTTTTATGGCCTCCCCATGATTGTACACACCTGAGTCCAATGGGTGTGAACATGTGTGAGTGGGGTCACCTGGGCCTAGGAAATAGGGACTAAAAGGGTGGTATCACCCTGGAGCTGCATCTCTTAAGTGTCAATATGACCTACTGATAAGATATTAGTGTTATATATCTGCTTCCTATGTTCTTTTTCAAGGGAATGACTCCCTTTACATACGTCATATGTGAGGTTGTAATCATGGTAAATGCACAGGGAACACACCATTCTCTCTGCTGAACAGGAAAAAATGTTGAACAAGAGGTGTGACTTATATCTGCTATTCATCACCACAATTCTTTGTGTGATGGTGAAAGTTCTTTAGAACAGTTTGGATTGTTAGATATAAGCATGTGTCAGCCTCATTATTTTCAATTGCTTCATGTTCTGAAATTTTTTAATGGAGTTAACAGCTCTTGCTGGAGGTACAGAGCATTCATGTCTTCAGAAATTCCTCTAGTTTACCTCTGTCATATATTAATGTAAACTTTAAAAAAAAATCCCTAGATGGAACTAAAATCTGAAACTGTTGTTGGGAGAGGTGGGGGCAGGCTTTCTTTAACTAAAAATCCTTTTGTCTGTTTTTCCTAAACCAGAGAAAAACTTATACCTTAATCTGATACAGGTCTGGCAAAGCTTTTGTTACCCTTCCACACACTAGTTACCTTTGTCATTCAGATACCTGCTGCCTGCCCCAGGTGCTCTCTCCCAAGCCAGAAGGAAAAAAAAAATTCAAGAACACTTTAAACCTGTTTTTTTCACCACCCGCAGCCACCTTGCTATGTGATTTCAAAACCAGAATTTTCAAAGCCAGATCAAACTCTTAAAGTGATCAAACTGGTTATTACTAAACAAGAAAGTGATTACCTAAATATGTACTACAAGATAGGCATATAAAAAAAAACAATTACCCCATCATAATGTCCAAAACTGTCCTTTAATCTCTGATTACCTCATTACACATCCAATCAGTCTGAGTTCAGCAGCACGTGTATGTTCCAAATGCAGAGCATCCTTCTTTTCCTCCTTTGGTGTCTGTGCCGACTTCCTCCAAGCATGTGGTAAAAGATGTGATGTTTTTCTTCTTCTTACAGTGCCCTTTATAACTTTAGGAGTAGAAAGACTCCAAGACACAGGAACAAACAGCAGGTCCAACTTACGCCTCCTCATGACCTATCCAAAAGCATTTGAGTCAAACTCAGTAAGACAAACTCCAACACAAGATTCAAACCTCCAAATTCATTAAATTCCTTTAGCACACACACTCAGTTTATGCATGCTAAGGCCATAAATTCACCAGCCCAGGCTGCGGGCGGCAGGCCACCTCAGCCTTATTGCTGGGCCTCCTTTGTCCTTTTACTTCTCCTAAACCCTTTTTATATCTTTTTTATTTTTTCCATGCTTCTGATAGAGGATGCTACCCTCCCCCATTGTCTCCTGTTTAAGATTGAAGATTTCAAGGACAGATACGCTAAAATGTGAGAATGGCCTTATTTGGAATTTCCCCTCAGGAAGATGCACGGGAGAGGGAGATGTGAAATGGTCCAGGTGTGGTTCCTGGAAGGCGGGAAATCAGGATACATAAAGGGTGTGGAAACAAAGAGAGAGATTCCAATATGGAGAGCTGATAGAGATTCAATGGAGGAGAGTTTGGTTTCAGCCATTTTGTAAGATGGAGATGTGAACCATGTGAGCATGGCCATGTGGCCACCTGGGGCCTGCAGCCTTTGGCTGTTCTGGGCTAGCCGCATGTGTGCTAACGGCGGTTAAGAAGTTTGCAGATTTGAACTCCGTGTTGGAGTTTGTTTTGCTGAGTTAGACCTGTGTGTGGAAGAGGCCATGCAAAAGTTAGGCCTGAAAAGAAAGTGAACATGGCTGGTTCCGGTACCATGAAGTTCCTGCTACCTAAAGAGGACAAGGAGAAGACAGCATGGAAGACGAGGATCACACCAAGGGAGCAAGCAAAGGAACATGTCTTCAAGCATCTGGAGATGAACTCTAACTGGCTGATGTTGGGTGAGATGATCAGGACTGAGAGACTGAGGATTTTTGGGCAATCTGGGCAAAGGACATTGGACAATGCTGAGAAAGGTTTTGGACAATGTTAAAGTAATCTGAGTCTTACTTACATGTTTCTTTTGTAGTAATTAGGAAACCACTTTGTTAGAAGTAAATTAGTCTGCACTGATCGTCTTGCTTTGACTTGGTATTTTGGTTGAGGAGGCTGGGGATGGTGAAAAGAACCCATAAGAGTTTAAACTGTGTTTCTAAGTTTTTCTTTCCTGCAGTTTCTGGAAATGAAAGCAGAGAGCAGCTGGCTGGCTTTTGCAAACCAATAGAAGCTGTACAGTGAAAATGCTAATGAACCGTTTGTGGCCTGCTTCCTAGGGAGAGAAGCAGGCCTAGGTGTGTCTAGTTTCAGTTAAAGGCAATTGCTAATGTAAACTGCTAGTAGCCTGCTTAATAGAGAGAAGCAGGCCTGTATGTGTTGTGTTAAAGTCAAAGTTAAAAAGTATTTTTCTGGTCACTCTGTTTCACTTCCAGGAATAGCTCTGTCAATTATCCTATATCACAAAAGTCTTCCTTTTCTTTCTCTTCTCCTTCCCTTCTATCCTTCTGATATAAAACTATGAGTTCTAATCTTGAAATTTCCAATTCTAAAGCAACAAGGAAGTAACACCTTTTATTAGCTATTATCAATGCATGGCATCAACTATGTTAATGGCAATCACCAGCTCTAAAGGGACAGGGAAGTAATTCCTTTTTTTTTTTTTTTGCTTTTATCAAAGCATGGAATCAGCTATGTTAATTGTGATTACCCTCCAACACAACATGATTGCTGTAATTCTTTTTAAAAAGGTGATGAGAGTGACCTAGGGTCATAAGACAGGGCAAACAGAGAGATTTATAGGTAAAATATATGAACAGATACTGTGTAAGTAGCAGACTGATCAGGTACTCACAGTGCTGACTGAAAAGCAAGAGGTTCAGGAAAGACTTAACTATTGTCTAGGAACATGTACTTTGTTCTATAATGGTGGTGCCTTTGTCAGGACACACTAACAGACTCAGTGTGTGGAGTGTACAATAACTGTACAAAAAGACCACGGATCTTTTAGAGTTGGTGTTCTTAACTTGAACACCAAAGAACAAATAGATTTCAAGATGGTCTATAATCTTGAAAAAGGAAAAAATATTACATCATTTTCACTAACTCTAGCTAAAGTTAGCATTTCTTTACATTATGAATGTAGGTAACAAGCCACAACAGTATTATTGAAGGACAATAGTGGGTTTTGAATCAACCATTAATGTGGCAGCCACCATTAGCATAGCTTATATGTTATGCATTGGTAGCAACATTGGAAAGAAAGAGTGTAGCGAAGAAATGCAAGATACTTCCCTTTTGCTCTAGTATGGTATAATTCAAGAAGGATTTGGCAGTTTCACGGAGATTTGACTGTCTAACTTGAGTATTTCAGGTTCCAGGTGAACAAAGCTTAGGTTGACTATGCCAGGGTGTGGTTGATGCCCCTTTATTAGACTTCATAGCTTTCTTTCAGAAGAATGGAAGGGGAGGAGAAAAGAAAAACATAGCTTTTGTGGTGTGAGGTGATTGAGAGAGGTCTCCCTCCAAAAAGGGAGAGAGGAACAAGAAGAATGGATAAATATACCTATATGAAGAAAGGAGGGATTGGCAGTTTTGGGAAGAGGATGAGGGCCTGTCTGAGGTGGCATGGGGCCTGTGGGCATTGGCCCAGACTGGTGAGTGACTTATGATTTGGGGACAGCCATAGGGCCAACCTCAGGGAGCAGCATCAGACTATGGCAGGACAGAAAAGCAGAGAGGCTATGAGGTTTAACTGTAAACATGATGGAGGGGGGCTGTGGTAAAACTTGGGCACTGTGGCCCCCAGCACTGGTGGTGCTGCATTGGAATAGCCGCCATTGTGCCCTGGTGGGCAGAGACTTGGAGAAGGGAAGTTAAACCTTCTCATGAGAGAAGAGGTAGAGGAGATTAGGGAGGAGACAGAAGAGGGAGGTGTAGAACATAAGAGAAGAGAGTTGAAGAGCAGGAGGAGCTGCCAACTGTGAGTTGTGGGAGTATGCATGGCCCAGGTGCTAGCCTGGGCAGCTGAGGAGCTCAAGGAAGCATGTTGGAGAAACTTGTGACTTGTGTAAGCTGACTTGGAAATTTGGTACATGAGAGCTTGGTTTAACTTTGAAACTGAGAAGCTTGGAATTGTCTGGAGACCTGAAAATAGCTTGCTATGTTGCTGTTTTCATCATGAGGAGTCTGAAGTACTTGCTGCTGTTGTATTGAGTGAATCATGATGATTTTGGTCCACTTTAGAGTTGAAGCTGAAAGAATTCCAGAACTGTGCATTTTGGAGAATTGAAAGCACCATCCTGGTCTCCCTTGTTGGATTTGAATCTTCCACTTTGGAAGAAGGAATGATGACATCATCTTGGCTTCTTCTGGCTTGAAGTGAATAGCTGTGCCTTTGGAAGTAGGAGTGATAGTGCCATCTTGGCTTCCTCACCTGGCTGGAAGGTGAGACGGATGCCATTTTGTGGATACACATGATTGAGCCGACTTATGCAGTTTTGGACTAAAGACTGAACTGGTGGGTAAGATAATCAAAGGGGGTCCCTTGTATCTTCAGTGACTTTTGTTTACTTTATCTTTTAATGAACAAATCTGTTTTGCCTCCTCTCAAGGTTTATGTGGTCTTGCTGCTGCTTGCACGGGTTGGGATGGACCTTGTGTGTGGCTGACTTTAAAGGGCCAACTGTTCCCTGTTTGTAAGTTTTATTAAGTACCCTGTTTTACTTGTTTTGTCATCCAATATCAAACAGGCAATGATCTGGAGCAGTTGAACTCATGAGCCTTAGCATTCATAAGCTGATGGTGTATGCTGAAGGAATCTAAAGAGTTTGGAGATTTTAACTTTTTGTTGGAGCTTATTTTATTTAGTTTGATTCAGATATCTTTGGAGGGGGCCTGAACGAGGCTTGAGAAGATGGACCTGGTCTTGTTTCCTGTTTTACCTTGGAGCTTTTCTACTGCCAAAAGTTGAGACAGAAGCCAAAGGAGAAGACCATGTTTTGGACCGTGTCTTTGGAGGAAGCTGAAACAGATGCCTCAGGAGGAAGATGAATGCCCTGTTTTTGGATCACAGACTTGTGAACTCTGATTGGACATGTGGTGAGGTGACCATGGATGAAAGGACAGTTTGGATATGTGGTGTGGTAACTGGTTTTTTTTTTCATGTTTATTTTGTAGTACATATATTGGGGTAACCTGGATTTTACATGCTTATTTTGTAGTACATGTTTAGGTAATCACTTTCTTACTTGCTTCCTTATTAATAAATAGTTTGATCACTTTAAGAGTTTGGTCTGGTTTTGGAATTGCATAGTAAGGCTGCTAGCAGAAAAACCCTGAAGGGGGGAGCAAAGGACAGGTCTAAGGAATAAAAAGTTTTTTTGTTTTTGTTTTTTTTAAAGTTTGGGATGAAAAGGGCCCTGGGGCAAGCAGTGTGTGTTTAAATGACAAAGGTAAATGTGAGTGAAAGTTTAAAGGTTATTAAAGACTTTTCCCCATTTTGCATTAGATTAAAAGGTAAAGGCTTTTCTCAGGTCTAGGAAAGCTGGTAAAAAGAATTTTTAGTGAAACCTTGCCCTCCCTCCTCCAACAGTATTAGCAGTATCTGATTTTGTCTCCAACAGGAATCACAGATATTGTCATATCACATAGTAATTTTTGCAAATATCTTGAAAATCTTTTATATGTAATGAGGCACAGGGACAGACTATGCCCTAGGGCTAGGCTAGTTAGGTAAACAAACCTCAAGGAAGGACTACTAACAAAATCAACTTCAAAGACCATGGCCAGACATGAAGACGCCTGGGAGAAGTGCACTGGGGTATAAGGAATCAAGGCTTGGATAGGACATTAGTATAACACAGAACAAGTTCTCCAGAAAATCTTGAGCAAAAAGTCCCCCCTCTCTTTGATTTTAGTCAATTACACAGACTGATGGGTGTCCTTGGAATAGTCATAGGAAGCTTATAAGAGTAAGCCAGAAAGAAAAAGATAGAAACCAAATGGTTTCACCAATATATGGGTAATAGGAAAAACAAGAAAAAAGCCCAAGAAGAGAAGTCCAAACAAGCTAACAACCAAACTAAAGAACACAACTGCTAGGGATGAGGGGGGAGACAGTGGACAGGGAGGGAAGGTGGTGGGTGATCCGCAGGGAATACAAGATGTGAAACATATATATGTTATATATATATGTGTGTGTGTGTGTGTGTGTGTGTGTGTATAAACTAATTAATTACTTGATTAAAAAAAGAATAAGCCCAGTGGTACTTTACCTCTTGCTGGAGGTTTTCCAGGAAGTCTCCCTTTTCTACTTTCTTTATTCTAGTCTGTTTCTTTAAATAAATTTACCTCTTTTAACTTACGCCTGTCATTGGAGTGCTTTCTACAGCTTCAATAGATAAGAATTTGGTAAGAAAACATGTGGTTTCATCACACAGTTTCAATCTCACAAGACTTCAAAATTAGACATAATAAATGCTGTTAGACCTTGCTATTTAATGCACTAAGAATCACATATTAAGTTTAATACTTTGGTAGCTATTTAAATATATTGGTTTTCTTTATAATCTTAATTTTTTTACTTTATTAATAACGGGAAACATGCATAATACAGACTGCATGACACAAAATCTTTAGGACCATCTGCTTTAGGCAACCAGCACTGATTTGGAAATAAATGAAATTCTCTAGTCCCCACTGATTCTCCATTGATGATGACTTCAGTCATTACCCTTTGGATGTTCAGAATAGATGTTGGACCTCAGCTGAGTCTAAGAAGGAGTAGAAAATGCTCCTAAGAACATGTTCCATGGGGACAGAAGAATGCATACTCCAACATTATTCCTGTTCCCCTTGCAGAGTAGCAGAATATGCCACACTATCATTTACTACATTGTCATAAAAATGTTTTTTTTGAAGTCAATTTGAATCAACAGTCACAAAAATGAAAACTTCCTGAAACTCTCCTTATCTGACTAAGAGCAGAAACTTCTGAGATACTAGGTCTGCTATCAACCCCTTCTTCTGGGCAAGTTTTAGAGCAAGTACTACCACCACAATGGACCTGCAAAATTAACCCTTACCTTTCAATAATTTCCAACAGTTATTTAACTTCCCATAATTTGCTGCCATTGAAAGCCTAACTCTCATCCTTTGTCTTGTCATTTCTCTACAAATTTATTGTTCCTTTGTTAAGAAACTAAGCCCAAGTACAAATTACTCCTTTGAGTCACTAGTCACTATATGCTCCCATGTGCAGGCACAAGGCATATACTAACAAACTTTTGCTTGCCACCATCCCAACTGCTTGTTAATCTTTTTTCGTTCATTTAATTAGCAGGTCCCAGTTGGAACAGCCAAGATGACAGAAGAGAAGGCTGGACTCATCCTCACTGACACCATTTTGAAAAACTCATATACTTACCACTGAGGGAAAAAGGACAGAACTGCCAAGTTTAATAGGTTAATACTATGGTTTGCTTGTACAAATCCGCTATCCCAGCAGAAACAGAAAATAGCCATTTCGATGTTTAGAGTTGTTAGATAACAAAAATCTAATCTAACTTAAAAGGTCTAATTGATTTTGTTAAATGATTCACAACTCAAAAACATCCTGTCTAGCAAGTAGAAAATTGCTCCAAAAAGCTATTCAAAAATGCAAAGTTTCTAGAAGCAGAAAAGGGGCCAGACAAGGGAAAAGGGAATTTTTTCAGACTTAGGTGACCTACCTAATGCCTTGTGACATTATATTTTCCTTTGGGAAATGGAAAGATTACTTCATTGGTGCTGACAGGAAAGTTCCACACTGACCAATTGAAACTACATTGCTAGGGGAGGTTGAAACCATAGAGTGATTGAGACACAGTGAGATGAGGTATAAGTCTCAGCAGATTTAAGACAAACACCTCCATTTTGAGTGTGTCATTTTCTTTTTAACCAACTACATTTTTTTCTATCCCATTATCTTTGGCTTATATGGAATTACCATCATAGGCAAATGTCTAGTTGTCCCAACAAAACTGAGTCTAGCAACTTGGATTATATTTATCTATTTGCATGTTTTAGCTTCCTGACTGGATTGCACACTTCTGTATGATGAGCTGTCTGTGTTCCATACCAGAAAATGTACTTACATAGATTGTTATATGCCAGCAGGCATGAAGCTTTTTTTAATGTATCACGTATTTATATAATTTATTTCACTTCTTTTACATTTGAAACAAGTTGATTCAATAGCAATATATCAAAATCATTTGCATTCTACTGTGTAAAAACACTAGAGTTTGAGAGGCTACTAATTTTCCCTTTTTTTATATTCTCTCTCTCTCTCTCTCTTTTTTTTTTTTTGCGGTAACACTAACAACACTGCATATGATTCCAAAGTATAGGTTTATACCTTTTCCAATGTATGTTACCACACCACACCCACTGTTATAGCATTCACTGCCCTCCACCATAGTTTATTGGATATCCTCTCTACTTTGCTCCCAACCCCCTCTCTCTGGTAACATTAATTCTGCAATCAGATTTCTGGGCTTGTTTTGTTTTATCTGTTCCTTTGTTTATTTTCTGTATATCCCGGCATAAGTGATACCATCTAGTAGCTGCCTTTCTCCTGACTTATTTCACTTAGCATACTTCCCTCCAGTTCCATCCATATTGTCTCAAATGGCAAGAGTCCATTTTTTATAGCAGAGTAGTGTCCATTATGTATTTAATACATAATGCAGTTATTTTTGAATGATAATCTACAAAAAACATATAGATATATATATATATATATACTATTGAAATGCTAACACCTCAATTTTATTACTGTTATTTATTGTTATTTGGCAGTATTCATATAAGAACTCTGGTCTAGTTATTTACATTGTCAATGTCAGTTTTCTAGTTTGGTCCTCTACTATCCTCTCTACCAACCCCATTCTCTGACACACATACACACTCAAATTCTTGGACAAGCAAGAGCAGCATGTTATGTTAATCCTTTACTTATGCTGTGTTTTGGGATTCATTGTGCTATCTGAATGTCTGCCTAGGTAATCTCTATTCATTCTTCTAGGCTAAATCAATCATTAGCACTTTAGGTATCATATTTAGCAGTAAATGATGTGGGATTCCAAATGTTTCAAGAGTCTGCCTTTCTAGGCAATTCAGTTTTCCTTCCATCCCCTAACCTCAACAATCATACTTTCTTTTCTTGTATCCTTTGTCTTGTATCCTTTGCCTCTCTCCTTATCTTCTTGCCTGTTTCACACTTGCATTACTTTCAACACTAGTTGCTGTCTACATCAGAACTTTTAAAAATTGGCCTATTCTGTTTATATGAAGGTCACTAAGAGAATGCAAAGTTCATTTTCACCATGTCCTCTTAGAGCAATTTGCCAAGAGTATTCAAAGACGATCTAGTCCAAAAAACCTCAGAGGAAAAACATATTCAATAGGATTAATCCCTTGCTTCAAGGAAGAAAGCAGATGCAATGTTCCTAACTCACTTAGGATATCAGCTCTATGGCTGGCTGTGTAAATCAAGGAGAGTAGATGCCTGCCCCCACCAGGGCCTCTGGCCTTTCTTTGCTATCATTCCCCTTCTTTCTACTTGACTGCACCTAAGTAAAATGTAAAATCTTTCAATTGAATTTAAAATTTAAATACTAACAGATGCTTGAGGAAAATGGCCAAGAGTGGAGTTTTATTGAAAGAAGAGATGTGTCCTCACATGAATTTCCTAGCTACCTTTTATTGCCTTTCTAATAGGCTGGTGTCTGTTGTGTATTCCAGGAGCTTTCCAAATTTGTCTGTCTCTCAACTCAGATGGAAGCATGTTAAATTTGAACCAGGATCCTATTTTTCCAGTATTCTAGTTTGCTCTACCTAAATCTCTGATTACTTTGTTGTTGCTATTTTAATAGACTCTATCTGCTCCAGGCATATAATTATATAACTGATGACCTTGTGAATAAAAAGTCACATAGTGACTACCTTTTCACATGGTCTTTCTAGTTCTTCTGATAGTCCTTATGTAGCTTCCCAAGCAATTTTTTAAGAAAAGATGTGTATAGTTTATATCATCTTAAAAAAAAAACTTATAACATTTTTACAACCTTTGTTTTATTGAATTTTATTATTCCTTTTATATCTATTTATTTAAGAGACTTCATTGAATTGTAATTGACACAGAACAAAATGTATATAGCTAAAGAACATAGTTTGATCCATTTCAGTAATATCCTGAAACTACACTTAATAAAAATTAATTTGTTAAGTTTATTAAATAAGTAAAATATATCCATCAGCCCTCCAAATTTTCTTTGAGTTGCTTTGCCGTTCCTTCTGTCCCTCCTTACACCTTATTCCTAGGCTGGCACTGGCATGGGTGGTTCAGTGGTAGAATTCTCGCCTGCCTAGGTTGGCACTGATCTGTCTTCTATGCTTGAAGATTAATTTGCATTTTCAAAAACATTGTATCAATAAACTCAAATAGAATGTATTCTTTTTTTTATCTAGCAGCTGTTCATCAGCATATTATTTTGCCCTTAATGTTAGCCAAAAGGCAGAGAATTGATTCAGCATATGGTTTTGTAATCCATCCCTGTTGTTGTGTGCATCACAGTTCACTTTTGCTATTCCTAATATTGGATATTTGTGAATATAGGACATATTTATATATATTGGTTTATCCAATATTTATGTTGGTTCCAGTTTTTATTGCAAATAGAGTTGTGATCATTCATGTAAAATATTGCATGAACTTATAGCTTCATATCTATTGTAAAGGCTGAGTCATAAAATAGGTGATATTTTCCCTTTGAAGAAACTGCCAAAATCTTTTCCAAGTGACTGTATTATTTTACACACCTTCTGCAGTATATGAGAGTTCAGATCCCCTCTCATTCTTGCTTTATATTGTCAAATATGAAGAGTAAGCTCTTGATGAAATGCATTTGTTGCAATTGCAACTAAAGAGAAAAAAGAGGGGTTTTTTGATATAGGAGTGCATGTAAATTTGTGTTTGAGAAAAGTAGCATTGTTCTAACAAATATTATCTGCTTCTAAAATCCAGATTTCTAATAAATACACTCTTATGGAAAACTATACCCTACAGGCATTGATATCAGGTGCAAAAGTGCAGAAACCTCTCACTTTGCTGTGCAAAAGGAAAAATAAGTGGTGCATTTAAAATTCAGCTTTGCCCCAGTCTCTTCCCACCCACAAGGTCATTGTGATATCAGGTACAAATGGGGCAAAAGTCTTCAACCAGCAAGCCGAAGGAGAAAAGTGGCACTTTTAAAATGTGGCTACTCTTGACCAGATTCCTTCAGGTTGGTATCACTCACCAGTAGCAGTTGCCAGTCAAATGCAATTTAAACAAGAGAGTTTTATTAACAAGGAAAATTGATCAGGAAAACAGAAAGTCAAACAAAAATTTCTTAAAGCTACAAGTGGCCAGTTATCTTATCCCAGTCACCATTCATAGATCCCAAAGACACATGTCCAAGATGGTGCCCCTTAGCCCCTCCAAACCTGAGGCAGGCACTTTGCAAAGTCCAGTCTTTCTCCAGCGTCTTCTGTCTGCTTCTTTTCTCACCGCTGTTCTGAGCTATGACTTCTCCCAGGCTCTTCAAATTATTTAAGCAAATGCTGATGCAAAATCAGCTTTCCCAATCCCTGGCTATATCCAGGTACCAGTTTTGCAGGCCACCTTGCTCCGGCGCCACACTCACCACAACAGTGACTCTTCTGCTGACCATTCTCCTACCATGACTCCTTGCCACCACCAGCTCACTCTTCCAGGGGGCTTCGCCTGACCTGGCAACATGGGCCTGCTCTATCAGCTCACTATTCTTGTGTCTCTTCCTCACCTGTGTCTTGGCTGTCTTTTTATCTGCCCCTTTCAAGCTTCTCTTTCTCTCCTAGGTCTTTCTATCATAACCCGCCCATCAGGGCAGTATGGCGCCCAATAAAATTTTCAACTACGTCACTACCAGAGGCCCCTTCTGATCATATAGCCAAGTCACCCTGTATCAGTTACAAGACTCACAAAGCTATTTAAACAAGATTTATTAAAAAGTTATGACCAAGGGAAACAGAAAGTCATTAATGCCACAAATGGTCAGTTATCTTACCCCATCACCTTTTAGTCCCAATGTCTCAAACACATGTCCAAAATGGTACTTTTTTGCCCCTCCAAATCTGAGGCAGGCCTTTTACAGGATCCAGGTTTCCATTCAGTTTTCTTTTGTTGCTTCTCTGTCCAGTGTTCCAATCTCCTCTGCTTCTCTAAGGTTCTTCAAAGTTTTCCAACAAGTACTGATGCAAAGTCAGTTTTCCAAATCCCCAGCTTACTACAGGTACCAGCTTTTCAGCTTTCAAATAAGACAAATTTTTTTTTTCTTGTTCGCACTGCCTCTTGCTCCAGTGCAACACACCTTTCTTCTCGTGGCCTACCTTTCCCCATCCTCTGGCCACAATGCTGCCTGCCTAGGCAGTTGTCCCACCAGACTTCTTCAACCAGTGCTCTACTTGCTTGGCCACACTCGCCAGGCCCACACTCAGTGACCCCTGGCCACCTATGACATGCTATTCTCAGTATCTGAATCCACTGGCTACCTCCTGCTAGCTACTCTCCCACCTCAGCTCCTCGCCACCACCAGCTCACCTTTCTGGGCATCCAGCCACCCTGGCCCCTCTGCCTTTTGGGGGGCTTCTTATTTTCTCTCACATGGTCTGTCAGCCCCTGCCTACCAGGACAGTAAGGTGTATTCACATTTTTCCAACTGAGTCACAAACAGGGGTGCCCTGGCTGCTCCAAGCAGCCGTGTCACCTACTATCAGAATTGAGACTATAAAACTCAAGTATAAAAATTAACAAAACCATTGATTTCATATTTTGATAGCTAAGGTAATCGTAATATATTAAGAATAATTTTTGCAAGTTTATATGAGAGGAAGAAACTTCTCACCATATTTTTTTGGTTTGAAATTAATAAACATGTTTAAACAAAGAGCACGTTTCTTGGTAAAATGTAAGTTATTTCCAAGTATTGCTCTCATAAAGGAATAAACCTTCATATGTATCAAACTCATCCAGGACCATGAGACTATAAGGTCTTGAGATAATCTGATGAGCACTTCTTTACTCCAGAATTAGTGTATGAAAAATGCAGAGAAATACAATAGAAGCATTTCTGTGTTTTTAGTACCTCATTGTGGACTTCACTCTGGAATATTTGTGCAAAACATAAAGCCATTATCTACATATCTGGCTGCAAACTGTTCAAATAACAGGGACTGATTAAGGATGCAGTGCCGCTCTCCCCGTCAGAGCTGACACCAGTGTGGTACAGTCTCCCTAGTAAAATGTCTTCAGGTTTTATAGATTGAGTGACCTTGAGACAAAATTCTTCTGGTAGTTCAGTAAATAAAGCATATCCTACTGGTAAAGTCTTTTTTTTTCTGAAATTCTTAGAGTTTATAAAGGTAGGACTATGAACTAGAGCTTCAGTTCTTAAAATTCTGGAAACCATTTCACAGTGGGAAAATAATTTGACTTGCTACTGAAAAGGAACCATTCTGTCCAACAGAGAAACTGCTTTCTAGAGAAAACAGATGTGTATGAGTCAGCTCCAACAGGATAGGGATCATCTTAAAGCAAAATTGATATAGATCATATCTTCTCACCATCTGAAACTGTTGAAAGAAAAATTCTTTTATATGCAGGATATAATTGTTTAAGAGTTCAGGTGGAAAAGAAATTTCCTATTCAATAGTAGAGAGGAAACAGAATTGTGTATCTTTTTTCTTTCACTTAGCATTAAAGTGAGTGCATTCACTGAATTTGAGCAGAGTCCTTATAATCACATTTTATGCTGCCTAATAGCCCATTAAATGCACATATATTGATTTAAGAGGTCTCAGATTTGTTTTTATATTTTTGCAACTTGAATTAATGCTGTGATGAATAAATATGTAGAGTCCCATATCTGGAACCATATCTTTAGGATACAACCCAAGAAATAGAACTGCTTGAATAAAGACTATTAATTTCTTATTTTTATAGAAAATGTTAAAATACTATCCAAAATGTCTGCCTATTTTAGCCCCATTGAGAGTAAATAAGAATGTGTTCTATTGAAACCTTACCAGGATTAGACATTTTATAATTGCTTTAATATATTCTAATTTAACAGGGAAAATATTGTGTTGTTTTAATTGTGTTTTATCTCACTAGAAAATGTTTCAATATTTACTTGCTTTTGAATGATCTGTCTATATCATTAAACATTTATATCTTTTGAGGCATCCATGGTTTTATTTAGTGATGTACATGAGCTTTTTGGGCATTAAAAATATTAGATTTGGTTCTATTCTTGCAAAATTTACTACAGATGATAACTCAGCTCTTCTCCCCAGGCCTCCAGTTCAGAAATAACCACAGACTAAAATATCCCTAAAACAAAAGCTAAGTCTAAGCTAAATCTTTTTTTAATCATAGGTTCATATCGACCTCTTTCAAAGTTTCTTAGGTTAGCACTGCTAAAACAATAATCTCAGGAAGATATTTCCTGCTTACTTATATTTTAGCTATTTGCACACATGACCTTTCTGTTTACCAAACTTTTAATACATTTGTCATTATATAAAGTTTAAGTCAGTTTTTGCATTCCATGGAAAGTTGATGGTATGCTAGGTATTTGGTATTGTGTTGATGCTTATTAAGTGTTTTCAGGATTACTCTCAGAAAGTATAGGAAGTGGAGGTGGGGGGTGAACTGCACCTTATTCACAGCAAAGATTCTAGCTTATTTCTTAGGGAGTTCTGAAGCTTGGATAGTCCTTCAGAATTGTTATCCCATCTTGAGATAATGGACCCGGCTTTTCTCTCCAACTTGGTCAGTCCTTTTGTGAGATCTGTCCTTAGGGAGACTGAGAGCATGACCTTGAGTCAGCTGGCTATTTATGGCATTTGGGAACACCTGGACTGAGACAGCTATCTGTTACCAATACAACTGCCAATGGGGTAATTACTGTTTCAGATCACCAGGTAGAATTTGGGATGACACTTTACAGGTTGAAAACTCTGGAAATATGTACAATTTGGGGTGAGGTCAAGAGACTTCTCTGCCATATCTAGTCTTTCACAGACCTGGGTGGTTGTGTGTGGATTTATTAAACCTAAACTGATCTCAGATCTTCTCTTGATTCTGGGTCTTATTTCTTACTTTAGAGCTTTAGATCATATTAATGTTCTTTCTAGAAATTTGAATTACCATTTCTGAGGCTTTATATGGGGATTCTGTGACTATGTGAGTTTTATCTGAATTACACATTCTTGTTTCATTGTCCCAGAAAGAGGTCTAATCCAAGTTTTCCAGATCTGATAAGACTCAGGAAATTGGCTTTCCTAGGGTCATTATATGATGAAGTGAGTCTCATATCTTTTACTTCTGACATCACACATCTTCACTCACTCTGGACCTGGTAGTCCTTAGCTGGGTCATGAATCATCAATCAGCTCTTAAACTTGGATGATGGAGTGGTTACACAAATTTAAATGCTTCTATCAGCTTTGAGGTGAAATTTCTAGTTCTAAACAGTAGATGGTAATTTTGTAAGATTGTTTCTTTCATATTAACTACTACCTATAATGAGGGAACATATAATAAAGGTACCTGGAAATAAGAGATGGTTCCTGGGGAATATAATGATATGAAATATATCTATAAACAAACAAACAAACAAACAAATAAATAATAATGCACTGTTAAAAAAATTTCACTTCTTAAAAACAGTCCAGCTATATCAAATGGCAGAGACTCTCTGAATATTTGTTTAAGAATGACAGTCTCATTGTACAAAGGAAAACCAAGTGCTACTAAATGCTCAAATGAGATAAATGGAATATGTCAAGGAGAGACTTGAAGATGCACAGAGCATCTTCTTAGCAGACCCTTCTCCTTGCAATGGCCCTGCCTCTTCTGTTTCAGATTGCCAAGTTCTCATACAAAGAGCATCTGTACCATTCTTGGGGTCAGAACAACCAGAATCTAGGCATTTTCCATGTGTAACCACGAAGAAATTGCATAATTTCCCTGAGTGTCAGTATTCTTTTCTGTGAAATTGGCCAATAGTCCTGACCTAGTTCTTGTAGTTACTCTAATGGCATCAATAAGTTAAAACCTTATTTCTTGAGATTCACTAAAGCACAAACTTTTCTGCTTATGCCAAATTTTCAGAAAATAGACCCATCTTGATGATATAATGTTAACTATTTTTAGTGAAAATATTTAAAAAAATGCATTATACTTCAAGTTTTTGAAAATATTTCATAATAAATGATTTTAGCTCTTTCATAATTTCTCCATTAACCATAATGAATATCTGAAGTCTTTTATTATACTTTGCTATCATATGGCCCATATATACTATGTTTTCATCAATTTTAACTATTTACTGATATATAATTAAAATCCAGAAAAGCATAGGAACAGAAAATAAGGGGGTAATTGACACCCAAGTAAAGTAAAGCATTGTCAACAACCTAGAAACCTGCACCCTCTCAGGAGGAATTGTCATCCTGGCTTCTAACAACATAGATTTTCCATAAACTCATTAGAACATTTTTTATTTAATAGGGAGAATGAATCACCTCTTCTCATATGTTCTCACGACTTTTGTCTTACATGTAAATCTTTCATTCTGCTTTGCTCATTTGTTGGATTTGATTAATTAATTTATTCAAGTTATATTTTTGTATACTTGCTCTAAGCCAGATACTGTTCTTGGAACTGGGGATAAGACAGAAAGTCCCTGCCCTCATGAAATTTATCTTCTAGAGGAGAAAGGAGATGATAAAAGCAAACACATAAAATTACCACAGATTGTCCTAAGTATTCTGATGAGTATCACTAAGCATCATGACAGATAGTAACATGAGGTCCTTGTGCTGGAACTGCTCAGGCAGTCCCCAGTGACACTGAAGTTGATTGAGAGCCAGTCATTCATTCATCACTTCTCAGTCTTTTTGCTAAGATCAAGTGAAGAGCCATTCATTCAAAAAGTCAAGGAAGTATACTATAGGCAGGAGAACAGAAAGTTTAAAAGCCCTGGAATTGATAAAATGTTAAACATAGTCATTATGTAGAGGGGCCCAGGGGTGGGGATTCATGTGGAAGAAACATTTTGAGCACAGGAAGTGTGTGGAAAGTATGAATGTGGAAAGGTAGGCAAAAGGGCATTCTTGTAGTATCCTTTAGGACACGGTCAGAATCTTGGATTTTATTTTCTGAGCAGTTGGAAACCATTGGAAAGTTTTTCATAAAGAAGTATAATGATCTAATCTTTGTTCTAGCTCCTGTGTAGAATGGATGGAAAGGGATATTAATGGATATTGGGAGAAGACAAGTTAGGAGGTGTTAAAAGCAACAGGTCCAAAATGAAGTAACTTAGGTTAAGCCCTACATTATCAAACTGAGATTTAACTTAGTTATAGTTTCTGCTCTCCCAGAACTGAAATTTTAAACCAGTCATGAGTCTCCTAATCAGCACTGGTTAGGTAATCTGCCTGATAAATCCCAGTCATGCTCATAAGGAAATTAGCATGGTAATAACCAATCCACATTTGCCAAGCTCAACTTCCTGTTCTTACCCCTTTCTGCCTATACAAGCTAATACCTTGTATGGAGCACCTTTTTATTTGTAGACTGGGTGCTGCCCAATACATAGATCACTGAATAAAGCTAATAAGATCTTTAAAATTTCCTCAGTTGAACTTCACTTCTTTAACAGAGGTTGATGCAGTAGTAGGGGTGAAAGTACTATTGTTTTAAAAATCAAAACCAAGGCAGTAGAGATGAAAATAGTAGTGGAAAGTCAGAGCTGTTCTGGAAATAGAATTGACAGGGCTTCCTGGTAAATTAGAGAGAGAAAGAAAGC
Source organism: Uropsilus gracilis (assembly GCA_004024945.1). Classification (NCBI taxonomy): domain Eukaryota; kingdom Metazoa; phylum Chordata; class Mammalia; order Eulipotyphla; family Talpidae; genus Uropsilus; species Uropsilus gracilis. The sequence goes on along the minus strand of PVHY01001426.1, from coordinate 70,672 downwards.
AAGAGAGAGATTGAGGGTATGTGAAGGGTATTAAAGTTAAAACCTGGGTGTTTCCTAGGAGTAAATATATAAATGATAGGGCCACCATTTACTGAGAGGGGTAAGCTTGGTTTTTTTTTCCCCCAACTGTTCATAAAATTAATATGATATCTTAATACTACAATATCTTAGTACTATTATAGTACTAGGTGAATGTTTATTACATTCTTTGAATAGCCTTTATGATCAACTGTTTCATTATTGTCAATGTGTTGTGGGGAGGGGCAGGCTTTTACCAAAAAATCCTTTTCCTACCCGTTTTCCCTAAACCAGGGAAAAGCCTCTACCTTACAATCTGATACTACTCAGGCAGGAATCCGTGTTAACCTTTAAACTTCCACAGACTGGTTATCTTTGTTACTCAACTACCTGCCATTTGCCTCGGGCTCTCTCTCCAAACCAGAGGGGAAAAAAAACAACTTTAAACTTGATTCTTTACCACCTGCAGTCACCTTGCTATGTGGTTTCCAAGCCAGGCCTTTCAAAGCCAGACCAAACTTTCAACATGATCAAACTATTACTAAACAAGAAAGTGATTACCTAAATATTTGCTACAAGATAAGCATATAGAAAGAACCCAATTACCCCACCACAATGTCCAAAACTGTCCTGTAGTCTCTGATCACCTCACAATACATCCAATCAATCTGAGTTCAGCAGCACGTGTTGAAAAAGCAGGACATCTTTCTTTTCCTCCTTTGGCATACTTCAGCTTCCTCCAAGCATGTGGTCAAAGACATGATGTGTTTTCCTTCTTCTTGTGGCATTGTCCTTATTTTAGGCAGTAGGAAAATTCCAAGGCACAAGAACCAACATGAAATCCATCTTTCTCAGGTCTCTCCAAAAGCATTTGAGTTAGACTAGATAAAACAAGCTCCAACACCAAGTTTAAATCTCCAAACTCTAGACTCCTTCAACACATACTCAGCATATGTATGCTGTGGTCATGAGTTCACCAGGCTGGGCCAAGGCTGAGGACCGGGCACCTCAGCCATATGGCTGGACTCACATTCTCATCCCCAAATGGCTAAATCCCTTATCCATCTTCTAAGCCCTTTTATGTCCTTCATCTTTTCTTTTTCTGCTCAGAGAGGACTCAGGAGGGAGTCCTGTTAATCAGCTCACATCACAAAAACTTTATTTTTCCTTCCTCTTTCCCTTCTATCCTTTGAAAGAAAACTATGAATGCTAATGAAGGCTATCACCACACCTTGGCATGTCCTTTTTGATATTTACAATTCTAAAGCAACAGGGAAATAACTTTTTTTTGGCTATTACCAGCTATGTTAATGGCAGTAGTTACCCTCCAACAAATCTGCTTACACTTGTAAGTCCACACCTTTTAATTTTTGTTTTTAATCTTTGTGGCCTAGGAAAGCAGGTAACAGAGTCCATTCAATTCCCCACAATTAAATGTGCGCAAAATTATCAGTGATCTTGCCTGTTTTCCCCTTATTTCTTCCAATTGCAGCAGGACTATTCTGGAAACTATCCCCTTTGATACTAATGTCATTTCTGATATTTTCATGCCTCTTCTCTCTCCATTTCCTCCTCCCTAGGCTTTTATTTTTAACCACTTCTTTTCTACACTCTAGTTCTATGAAAATGTAAATGTGGAATAGGCATACAACGGAATATTATTCATTCATGAGGAAAGAGGAAGTGTTGCCATTTATTGTCAATGGAAGGAATTCAGGGAGTTATATGTGGGAACCAAGTCAGAGCAACAAAGCAAATATCAGATGTTTACATAGCAGAGGATGTGACAAAGCAAAATATTTACAAAAGCCAGAAAACACTAACAGAAGGAGTCAGGTTACTGTGTTGAGAGAGAGGAGTGAGGAAAAAAGGGATATATGGGATGTAGTAAAGGGAAATAAATAAAGCATTCTTTCAGTTCAGGAACAAACTCAATTTTAATAGTACAAACTCAATTTATCAGCAAGTACTATAGAAGCACTTCAAAAATTAATGTAAATATCTTCATTTCTCTCCTTAAAAAGACAAAAGTTTCCTGTTGTCCCATCCTGCTTCACCTCTTTCTTATTCAACTCATTCCTACTTTTTCCTCTCTTACTCTCAATTCCCTTTCACAGCTAAACTTCCTAAATGAGTTGTCTGTCTTTGATGCTTCTCCAAACCTAGCTCCCAGTCTTTAGCAATCTGTATTTTGTCTCTACCAATCTGCTCAAAATGTTTTTGCCAAGTTTATCAATAAGCCACTTGTTTCTAGTCTAGTTAAGGTTTCTCAGTTGTCATGTTATTTGACTTTAAAAGCACGCAATGTTCCCTTTCTCTGAGAAGCACCCTTCACTTCTGATGTAATGCAGTCTTGGACTTTTTTCTGTTCTTCTGACAGTCCTCTCTCTGACTAATTTTTTGCTATCTGTTTCTGGATGTTTTTGTCTTATATCTGCCCAACCCCTTCAGTCTCATTCCTATGATTCCCCATCAGAAGTCAGAAGGTACCCTAAAGTGGTAAGTTTTCAGGACTCAGCAGCCCTACTATGGGCCACCCTGTTTGGCTAAGATTGGGTAACTCTGGTGTTTTATTGGAAAGCAATATCCTTTCTTCTCTCTCTATGTACACTAACCCTATCAAAATTCTTTTCTATTAAATGTCTTACACAATAAGAATATGCATTGTCTTTATGTGACAGAAAGCAGGACCCATTTAGAGCATACAAATTTAGCAGTCTTGAGGGTCTCTCATTCTGCACACTAACAGTTCTGTATACCTCTATACAACTTAAGGTTCAGAAGGGTAGGAACTCTTCTTGTTTTGTTTACTGTCATAATCTCAACAATTTGCGTAGAGTCAACTTATTAGGTTTTCAATGTTTCTGCTCAATATTTAGTGAATGAATGAATGAAATATGTTAGAATTTTATATAAACTCAGATTGATAGTTTTGGGTGTTTTTGTATTAATACATTACCATATGGAATTTAGGACATGAACGTTCTTTCAAGAGACTGAAGATAAGGTGGAAAAAAGCCTAGACTTTTCCTATACACTGCTAGGCATTTCTTTAATACTTCAGTACTCTCCTGCTTCCTAAGGAAAAAGAAGTTTCAGACCTGAAATCAAGTAACTGATTTCCTGATTTTAACTGTCACTGCCTACCAAAGTAGTTAAGCATTCAGTAGATAACTTCAATATCAGGGAAAAGTCAATATACTATTCTTTTAATAAGCAATTATTATAATTGATATAACCAGTTCTTCTATTTTCAAAAGCAAGTATCATAATCAAAAGTAAATCTAACAGCCTTCCTGTGTTTAGAGTCTTAAATAATTAATTCAATTTTATTATAACATTTTTCTGTAATTGCTGACATGTACTTTTATTTGCTAATTTATTTTTACCTCTTAGTATGAAATGATAGAAAAAAAATTGTATTGATCTTCACTTCCAGTTCCTGACACAGACCTCCTAAATTTCTTGGAATTTCTTGTGTGACAGCAATGTCTTTTGTCCCAGTGAGGTGACTTTTTTTTTTAGACCAGGTCTCACTATTTTTGCCCATGGAACCACAGGCTCACATTGCCCAGGGTACCACAGACTCAAGCAATCCCCAGCCTCAGCTTCCCAGATAGCTGGGATTACAGGGGTGCACCACCACACCCAGCTATTTTTTGGGACTAGATCTTGCTGCGTTGCCCCGAGCGGGACTCGATCCGCGATCCCTAGCCTCAGCTGACTCATAGGCTGAAGTTTACAGGCACAAGCCACCATGCCCAACCCAGTGAAGTGACTCCTGGTGGACTCCCGGATGGGGCTTGGTCACCAGAAAGACCAAGCTTTGATGAGATGATTCGAAAAATCTTTTATTTGGGAAGATAGTCATCTTTTTCCCCCTAACTTTATTTTGTCTTTAACTATTTTTTTTCAACTGAGAAGATATACAGTGTTGTACATCATTTCGGGGACTAGTAGAGTCACACCTCTTCAGATATATGTTACCACACCACACCCACCATGGAAGTATCCATAAAGTTCCAACATAGATCCATGGACCCTGCCTCACTTTGTTCCCGCACCCACCTTCCCCCTCCAGTAAGAAACCAGGAAAATTTATCCCCTGTACTCCAGGAAAGGGAGAGGAACTGAAAAGTGAGTTAATAATCAAGTTTGTATGTATGATGAAATCTCCATAAGTATTTCAAAATATGAGATCTGGGGGGCTTCCTGGTTTGTAAACATGTGAAGGTGGTGGGAGAACTCTGTGCTTGGAGAGAGAAGGGTAGGACTATTCCCCTTCCCACATACCTTGTATGTGTATTTCTTCTATCTGGACATGCTTCTGTATTCTTTATCATATTATAATAAGCTCATAAACATGTGTTCCTCTGAGTTCTGTGAGCCACCCTAGTAAATTATTGGCCCAAAGAGATGATCATGGGATAGGAGTCTCAACTTATAGCCAATTGGTCAGAAGTACAAATGGTAATCTGGGTTATGCAACTTGCACCTGAAATTGGGTAGAGTCTTGGGACTCTTTTTTTTGGGGGGGGGGAGTCAAGGCCTTCATTGGTAGAATGTGACACTAACTCCAGGAGGTGTCATAGTTAATTGAATTATAAGACATGCAACTGGTGTCATGGAGAACTGCTTGGTGGGGGAAAATCCACCATACAGAAGCAAAGTGCTCTGTGCGAGTAGTGAAAGAGGGACACACAGGAGAAGTGAGTTTTTCCTACTCAGCAAGTCATAGAATTGAAGAAAATAAATACTAAAAATTCAATATTGAGTGGTGCATAATATTGGTGATATGTCCCATGAGAAGTTTTGTAATCTAAGATCACTGATTCCTTTAGAATTAAGCAATATAGCTTTAAGTTCATCCTCTTCATGTTATATATCTTTAGGATTTTTTAAATCCTTAAATGTATATGAAAGAGTCATTGCAAGACAAAAATCTCAGTTTAAGAAATGCAAGAGTATCTCCATATGACATGCTTTTTTTAATCACATGAAAGTCTTGAAATATTAAGCAAATACCACAGCTTTCATTGCTTTCCTGGAAATATGTTTCCTAAACATAGCAAAATTATTGCTCACATCATGGGCACACATATTGTACAGGTTTATGGAAAATGAAAATGAGATCAACACACATGTTTGATATTATAAAAATATCATAACATGTCATCTTGAGATAGTTCTATAAAAAATAACAAAAAAAGAATATCGTGGAATTAAGGTTAGTGCTGAAATTGTAGGTCCTTGGTCTTTCTTGTGATTTGGAACTGACAATAAAGTTGTCTTGCATAAGTGCATGCACAACACAACTTTGATACTAATACACTTCACTTAGGGGTCTGTATTTTGTTCTTTTAGGGTGTGAGTTATTCATAAGTAGAAACTGCCTAGGAAAGCCTAATCACTGGCAGACACATTTATCTTCAGTTTTCTTTAGAGCTTGGGATTTTCAGGTTTGCCAAATTCTGTAGCATTAGTGCTAGATGCATATAAAACTATCTTCCTCTTTTGACCATGTCTCATTCACTGTCAAATTTACTCCAAGGTAGGCTTAGGCAAAGACAGAGAACAGAAGAAAGATTCTACTGTTTATTATGCTCTAAGACTGTAACACTTTCTACTACATGAGGAGATGTCTATAATCAGTGATCGTACTGTACTTGTCACTTCTGATTAGAGATCAATCAATTTTAGATTAATGATTATGTCATTTGTGTATTTAGTTATTTAATGCTGTGTAACAAATCACCTCCAAAACTTAACAGTGTAAATCATTTATCATATTCCAGTTTCTATGGGTCAGGAATGAATATGTATCTTAGCTGAATTCCATGGCTCAGGGTCTCTCAAAGCCTGCAGTCAGGGCCCCCTCTGGGGCCACAGTCTTCTCAAGGCTCATTCATGTAGTTGTTGCCAGAACTCAGTTCCTTGTGGGTTGTAGGACTGAAGGTCTCAGTTCCTCACTGGCTATTGGTTGGAGGTAGCCCTCAGTTCCCCATCACATGACCTCTCCTTAGGACTCACAACATGACAGCTGGCTTCACAGAGTGAGTAAACAAGAAGAGCCAGAGAGCCAGTGTGAGCAAAGTGGAAGTCACTATCTTGTGCTAGTTTCTGGGAGATTTCGTCATTCATATATTCCAAGCCTTCTATTAGGTTTTTAAATATTTTCATTCTTGTTTTTGAGTCTAATAATTTCTTGTGTTTGTTATTTTCTGAATATTGTTTCTGTTATAGTATCCAGTCTTTTCTGTGGATGCAATGTTTTTTCTTAATTCCCTGAGTACATTAATAATCAAAGTAGTTTTTATCTATTTTGGTTCAACTAGTGAAGTAAAACCATGAATGTGTTTGTATCAGTTATATTTAATGCTACAACTTGAAGTCCACAGGGCAGGCAGTCAGGAAAGGAAGATGACCATTGTTTTCCAACCATCCCAATCTGGGTAGGTTCATCATCAGTTCTAGAAGCTTGAAGAAAAATGTCAGAGGCCTTAGCATCATCTTCACAGGATTTTTAATAGTGAACAGGCAAAAGCAGTAGCAGGGAAAGAGCCACTTGAATTGCCCACCCCCTTCCCCACACTGCACCGAGTGCCCCCTCCAGCATTCTCTTCTGGCATTCTCTTTCTGGCTTGATGCCACCCTTTTATCCCCTCCTCTTTTACCCAGGTATGCCCACTCACACATGTGCACACCCATTGGGCCAGGTGTGTACAATCATGGGGGACGGTGGAATACCACTGGTGCTGGTCATGGAAGCTAATGGTGGAAGACTGTGAAAAACCCTCATTTACCCTACAGCTATATAGTGAGAAAGACAAAACACCCACTGGAAACCCACAAAAGCAGAGTGAAATAAATACATACTGATTTTTATTGCCTGTGACCTTTGCAGTGTGGGTGTTCAGCTTCACTATGGATTTGAACACACACACCTTCCTCAGAATTGAAGAAACTATAGCAGGAAGTAAGAAAAAGTAGAACAGTTGTGTGACTAGCCATTGTCTCACACTAGTGAGTGAGTCATCAGATCAGCAACATGTATGAACTACAAAATAAGCCCTGCTTCTTTTCTGAGCTCCAAATTTTTTTTTCATTTTTAACTTTTATTTATTTTTATTCTTTAAATCACAACCTCAGTAAATGTTTTTTGGGGATACTTCCCTTCCACCATCACTCTGGTGCCCCCTGCAGTCTCTCACACCCCACTCTTTGTTGTTTGCTAGTCTGTGTAAGTCCATTAGTCTTTTTCTTACCGGTGGTAGTCTTCTTTCACTGGGTGAGGGACTGTGTTCTTGGAACCAGGCAAGCCTTGCTGTTAAGTTTTCGGTCTTACGTTTGTGTTGGGCAGCCAGTCTATATTTATTTGTGGTCTTTCCATGCTTTCTTGTTGGAGGTTGTATTCTCCAATCCCATCTCTGTTTTGCTGCTTTCCTTATGGTTCTGGCATCAGACCGTAGCTTTGCTGTGGGACCAATGCCCCCAGTCTTTGGTCTTCCTTTATTCTCCTGTAGTGTGGAGAGGGATGCCTTGATCTCCTAGAAGGCATCTCTGAAATGATCTCCTAGAAGGCATCTTCCATACCCGGTGAGCACGTAGGTGCACTTAGTGACATCATGCTTCCATAGTTGTTTCTCCTGTCTCCTATGCACTGGTTCTTTCAATTGTCCATCTGCTGTGTCCACCTTAGGCTTGTGGGCTGGAGTTTTACCTGGTCCCTCACCCATTTTATGATTGGGTTTGTGTTATGTATGTTTGTGTTCCTCCTGAAGATTTGCTCGAGTGAGAGTGAAATGGAAGGGGCATTTTACCCTTCCCCTCACCCACCTGCCAGTACCTCCCTGCATGTGGGTGGGGCCCAGATGGCTGTGCTGTTACAAACCCCTCTTGGGCTGGGGGCTGGAGGCAACATGCCTTGGCCAAATCTGGGCTGCAGATGGCTGCCTCATGAAACAACCATCTGCTGGTGGGTGGAGCCAAAACCTGGTTCCCCCTCCCGGGCTCTCCAGGGTTGGGGGGCTTACCTAGGAGTCATTGTTACCCCTGCTCTCTGCTGGCTGCGGCAACCTGGAGGGGGTGTGGTCCCTCCCACTGGAACCTTAGGCAGAAGGGGCAGAGCCCCAGGTCACATGGTGGCAGCCGGGGCGCCCCAGCTACCCCTGGAGGTGGAGCAGTTGGCCTACACCCCACTGTACCCTCTGTACTAGAGGATGCAAACTACCCCCGGCCTCCCATCCAGGCACAGCAACCTGGAGGATGAGCTCCAGATTGTTAAAAAACAACTCCCATGTGGCTGACCCTAGCCATGAAGATACAAGGAAAGGAATTCTGGAAAATTAAGCCCTGCCAAGCTGACACATTAAAAACTGACCACAATTACCAAAACCACTCACATGGATTGTTGCTAATAAATAATGGACAACATTTAAAAATGCATCTCAGAGTGATTTATTTATTGAATATTTATTGAATCCCAACAGGTGGTAGGTGCAGTCTCTGATTTCAAAGAATTCAGAGTTCCATGGGAAAAAAAGACAAATCAATGGGAAGCATGGATCCAGAGGGCACTCCAGACTGCTCCTCAGTATACACTACCATCAGCAGGAATGAAACAAGACTGGAGATCTGCATGTGTAGGGTAGATGAATTATCAAATTTTATACCCTTCTGACATTAGGTTCTATGACCAGCACCTGTGGTATTGTTCCTCCCCATGATTATACATACCTGGCCTTGTGGGTGTACACAGGTATAAGTGCACACACTTGGGCCTAGGAGGTGGGGCTAAAAGGGTGACATCAGTTGGTTTCTATCTTTTTCCTTCTGACTTATTTCTGTTAACCTAATTCCTTCTAGGTCCATCCACGTTTTCACAAATGCACTATATTTGTTATTTTTGATTGACTAATAATATTCCATTGTTTAAATATACCACAGCTTTTTCAACCATTTATCAGTTTGGGGCATTTCAGCTGTTTCCAAATCCTGGCTACTATAAATATTGCTGCTATAAACATGTGAGTACAGGTATCCTTTTGGATTAGTGCTTTGGTGTCCTTTGGGTAGATTTCCAGTAGTGGAATTGCTGGATCAAATTGTAGCTTCATTTTCAGTAGTTTGAGGGTCATCTACACAGCCTTCCATAGTGGCTGAACCAGTTTACATTGCTACCAGAAGTTAAAAGTGTTCCTTTTTCTCCACAGCCATGCCAGCACTTGTTGCCCATTTTTTAAATATAGACCATTTTACTGGTGTGAGATGGTATTTCATTGTGGTTTATAGATGGGATATAGGGGAAAAAAAGGTCAAGAAAACTTCAAAACAAGCTAACAACAAAACTAAAGCATACAATTAGGGAGGGAAAAGGGGGAGGGGGAAATAAGGGAAGGAATGTTAAAGGTGATGTGGTGGTGGGAATACCCCTGGGAATACAAGGATGAGGATGTAAACAACAAAAAATGAATAGATTTAAACAAATAAAACAAAAACCTTTTGACATATATTGTTCTACTCATAAAAATTTTAAAAATTAAATAAAATAATAAAAGGGCAGCATCACCCTGGGCTGAGAAGAACTCTAAGGAAAAGCAAAAGAGAACCTATAGAAAGAGTGTGAAGATTCCTGGAGGGAGGGGGTTGGGTTGCTCCCCTGCTCCCAGCTCCCCCTGCCCTGCCTTGTCCCACCTGCTGCTTGTAAAACAGCATGTTTCTGACAAAACCTCCACTTCTACTCCCTCTCTTCATCTCAGTCCTACCACCCGTGTCAGCCTTGAGAAACCCATCACATCTTTTTTCATACCCACAAACCCCAACCCCCAATTAGTTCTGAGCAGTGACAACTCCCATTTGTTTATCTTGCTGTTTTTCTCTGTAGCACTTAGAACATTTTGACACACGGTTTTACTGAACTATTTGTTGATCTGTCTTAATGGAAAATAAATTGTAAATGGGCAGGGAAGTTTTTTCATGGTCACTGTTATATCTCTACTGCCTCACATTTATATTCAGTAGATATTTGTTAGTCAAAGTAAATCATCTATCTATTGATTTCAAGGAGACAACTTATGCTGTTTATCATGGTTTTGTTGAAGTGAGAATGGGGTGGAGTAAATAAAAGATAGTCTGGATGATATACTTTTGAGTTTAGATAGCATGAATATTCTGGAAACATTCTGTTCATATTTTTAAAAAGAAAAAAATTAGAAATAAATTTAAGGAATTACTTAATCTTGCCTTCTCAGGGAGATATAGAAGAATGCTTATCTTGTCCTTTGGGGTTTTGACATAGTCTCCTATCTGATTTTTTAAAAAATTCCTAAGATTTTTTTCTAGAATATTATTTGAATGTGAAAATATAATTAGAGCCTTTTCAGTTGCACTTACATTTTTTTCCTTTGATTTTCTTTTTTTAAAAATATTTTATTTTGTAACTATCATACAACATTGGTCATTTTTGCATGATTGTATTGTACCCCTTATTCCCCAACACACGCCCTCCTCCATTCCCTTCCTTCCCCATTCTGATCTCTTCCACTCCTCTTGCTGCAAGCTGTTGGTCTGTGTTTGGCCCACGGGACTTTTTTCTTTTTTGTTTTCAAACTACGTCCTTTTTTCCTACCCTGGGTGGGGACTTGCCCTCCTGGACAGTAACAGATGAGGCTGCTTGGAACTCCAGGAGTAGCTGAGGCAGAGAGCCAGGCCGAGCACGTCAGGAACTTTTAGGGCAGATGTGGTGTACTTCTCCAGGATCATTTCTGGTATCTGTCACCCGCTGCTGGTTCTGTGTCTTCTGGGTTTGGGACTGTAACTCCCAGCTGAAAGCAGTGAGGCATGTGCTGCTGGGGCAGACTTCCCCAGGTGGTTTGTTGATCTCGTCTCTCTTGTCAGCAGTTTTGCCATGGGGTCACAGCCACTCATGGTGGCTTCACCCCATCGATTGGCAAAGGAGGAAGCTTCTTAAATGCGGTACATTACTGTGGCCCTGGGGTTTGAGTCCCCAGTGCCAGAGATTATGCAGGCAGGAATCTGTGACAGGTCACTTTGGTCGCTGGTGTCACCTTTCTGTCTCGTTGGTTCCCAACACCTTGTTTGTTCCATCCAGGTGGAGAGTCCATCCAAGGCCATTATTACCTGTTCTCCTCTGCATTATAGCTGCCGCTGGAGACTGGATTCTTCATCCCTAGTGCAGGTATATTGAGGTTGGAGTAAACCCTCGGGGGAAGCCCCCTGCCCCTGAGTCTGCACCCTGGCAGAGGTGCTCAGCCCCCACTCCCTGCCCACATGGAGGCAGAGGCCGGCTTCCTCAGCTTGAGATCCCTCGGCCGGGAGTCCCTGAGACCCTGAGGTCCTGGTGGTATAGGACTCACCCTTGACCCCCACCCCTGCAAGTGGCCTAGGTGGCAGTGGGGGTGCGCAGGACCTCTTCTCCAAGGGTCTGCTTAGTTGGAAAAGTTGCACTTGCCATTTTTATACCTCAATAGTTTTAAGGTTTACAGATGAGCTAAAGTAATTTAGGCACTTTGTTTCAAAAAGTATAACCTAAAGCCCTCTTCCCCAAAGCAGTGTAGCAATACATAGGATGTTGCCAGTATGTGGTTCCAAATCAGGGATTATTTAAGCCAGATATGTATAAGAGCTGCTGAGAAGTGAGTTTTTAGGTTCCTCAGGCTTTTTTGCAGGACGAGACAGCCACTGTATCAGATGATACGTGCTTGCTAAATCCCTTTCCATGACCTGGATACTTTGGAAGGTACAGTCTCCAAATTCTTTTGCATTGCGGTTGCAATGATGAATTCAGGATAATAAACTGCATGTAGAACAGGGTGGAGGACACATTTTCTGAATAGTAGAGCTTCAAGGTGGTGGTGTGCCTTTGTCTCTGACTGTGTAGTAGTTTTCCACTGATCGTGTGATTTGAGTGAGAAATAATCTTTTATCATGCTAAATCACTCATATTTTAGGGTTCACTGTGACTTTACTGGATAACTCACCCAATATTATAGGAATCTGTGATAGAATTGAAAAACTTCAAGCTTAGGTTAGAATTATATTCTGGTTTCTAAACAAACCTATCAGGGAAAGCTCAATAAGGTCGGAACTTTTCGAGTAAACCAGGAGTTTGCTGAGGTACCACTCTTCTTTACTAACTGGTATCATTTGTCAATCTGTAAATATATCTAAAAGACTTGTTCTTATTTTCTGCATATATTTTCTTCTGTATATTTCTTAGAGTCTTGGTTCTTCCAGCTGCCTTTGACTTACTGTGGGAAGATTCTCAAGGCAGGAAATCACCACTGTGTCCTCTTTCAGATATCTGAAGCATAGTTTACAACAAGGGATGACAGAAAGTATACAACAGATACCTTTCTTCTGGACTCTCTGTCCCTAAAGCAATGAAGTACTTTTAGAAAATAAAGATAGGGAGTGAAGATAAAAATTAGAATTTTACACATATGTGTGTGTGACTTTCCTTTCCCTCTCCCAGGCCATGCAGAGAGAGACAGGTCTTTCTGGAGAAAACCACCCTTTACCAGCTACCCCTAATGTAGATTTGGCCCCTACTTCCCAAGAATCCTTTCTTGTAATTTTATATATATTTTTATTGAGGTAATACTGGTTTACAACACTATATATGATATATATGATATAGATATGATACTATATATGATATAGAGGAAAAGGTACACACCTCATACCTCTTCAGGTGTATGTTACCACACTCAACCCACCACCAATGTACCCATAGTCCTTTACCATAGACCATTGAACCCCCACATCCATTTCTTTCCACGCCTACTCTCATTTTCCCTCTAGTAACCCAATTCTTATTTATTTATTTATTTATTTATAAATTTCACAACATTGTAATCCCAGGGATTTACTCCCCCACCTTCCCCTCCATTCTCTCCCTTTCCCTCCTGCTCAAAGTTGTGTGCTTCAGTTTGGTGCTTAGTTTGTTTTGACTTTTCCTCAAGGCTTTTGTTTATTTTTTCACTATATCCCATATATTAGTGAAACCATTTGGTTTCTTTTTCTTTTTGACTTGTTTCTGCTAATATGATTTCTTCTAAGTACATCCATGTACTTTTTTTTCATACAGTCATCTGTTTTGGGGCATTTAGGTTGCTTCCATGTCCTTGGCCAACCACTATGGAAAGCTGTGTGGAGGACCCTCAAGTTAATGGAAATGGAACTACCATTTGACCCAGCAATTGCTCTCTTGGGAATCTACCCAAAAGAGACCTCAGTGTGGGTACAAAGGGACACCTGTGCTCGGATATTTACTAGTAGCCCAATTCTATGATCAGATTTGTAGGGCACAGAATCCTTTCTTTCAAATTGTTCTCTCTGAATACTCTCTCTACCTTGTCAGGAAAATCATACCTTATCCCATAGAGAAAGATCTATCTGATTCTACGCTCAACCAAAAACCACACCATCCAGATCCTTCTAAAGGGTGGCTTTGCTACTCAACTAAGAAGAATGGATTCAGCAGGTAACATCTGCCATCAGTGCTTGAGAGTTTGCCTCACCTGCCAAGAGTAGTGTAGTTGGAAGTCATGTCTTGTGGGGCAGCACACTCCAGTGACTGAGGAGGGAGAGGTGAAGTCATAAAGGCCTTGCTATCTTGGCTTGATGGGAGACAATTCTGTCTTCACAATCCCCTTTGGATTGCATTGCTTGGGTCATCATTGTAATTCACGTTCTTCCTCTGCTCCCCATTCCTTCCAAACGTGGTGGTCACTAATAAAAATCTTGCACCTCAAGGTCATCACAACATCTACTCCCAGAGAACACAACTGCGAGAGCCTCTCTGGATCCTGTTTAGTCTGAAGTCATTACTATGCCTCCCACATTTTGCTGAAGAGAACTTGATGTTCATCACTGCTTGTTCAGGAAGCAGTGGAGGGCATTGGGAGTTTATGTGAGAGGAGATCTAGTATTCATTCATGTAAGCTGTCAGGCATGCATTTCCATTTTTCATGACGCAATTATTTTTTAAATGCTATCTTTCATTTCTTTTAGAGCTCATACAATCTAAATGCATACTGAGAAAAATATTTCTCTTATTTCTGAAAGCTGGGTAGCCTATCCCTATGCCTATCCCTCCTGAGCCTGGCCAACTCAGGTTGTCCTTCTGGTCTATCTTCTTTATTCACGATCTTTCATTTTCCCTGTTCTTAAATAAACTTGCTTTATCAACCAAAAAAAAAAGTAAAAGCCTCTCTCTGCTTTTAGAGACACTATGGAAATTGTTTGGTATTATTTGAGAATAATGCAAATGCTACAATTTAGGTTTTTGTCTAATTCTGCTATAGACATGAAAACTAAATGGACAGGGGAAAGTCATAAGTGTTAATATAAATAGTAAGCTAAAAGCTCATGAGATTCAGACAAAATCCACAGGATGTATTAATTATAGATAAAGAGTAAGCACGTAGCTTGTGAGACAGGCAGAATATATTTCTGGGTTTTAAATGTGGTTAATAATAGTAACCCATAAGATATGCTAAAAGATAGAGTAAATGGAATATACAATAGAACAGACAAGAATATTATTATGGAGAGGAAGTGCTAGACAAACCCAAACCAAATCATGATCATGTTACCCCTTGTTCACAGTGATATCACCCCTAAATTGACCACTCACAGATGATATTCAGTAAGCTTTCACATGTGCATTTCCTCAGAAAAACAAATGAACCTCAAAGCTATACGGCAGGCTTATTTTGTTACAGCTGTGTCTAGGTGTGTGTGTCCTTGTATCTCTTCAACAGAGAAAGTATATGTAGTCATGGGGTTGAGAGCCCACAATACTTTGTTTTATAACTACTACTCCATCAATGAGGAAGACTGATGTGGCAAAGAAGGAAAGAGGGAAGAAGGGAGAGAGAAATATTCTAATGATTCAGGTATAGGGTTCTTTCACACTGTCATAAGTGTGTTAAACTATCACATCTTTTCCCTCTTCTTATCTTGTTTCTCATGCTGGCTTTTAAATTGACTTAATAAACTGTGTGTTTATTACCTGCAACTTAATTTGGTCTGTGAAGCTTTCTGTTCTTTAATTCTGGGATAATTGCCTGATATTACTCTTGATGGTCTCCATGGCATCAAAAATGTTTTCCACATGATACAGTAAGACATTATTATTTTGTTTTCTTATTATGCAACTATTTACTCTCACCTGGCACCAATAATATTCATTAGGAACCTTCTTTATCACATGGGGAAACATACTTGCTTTCCACTCTAATGTTTATAATGGTTCCAAAATAAGTTCACAAATTCTTTTCTCCTTTTTTTTTCAAGATTAATTTCTTAATTAATTTCTTTCTCTTCCAAGTCTGGGAGAGGCTTAGAGACTCACTTCTAATGAATAAAGTGTGACAAAGTACTGTTGTATAAATTCCAAGACTAAGTCATAATAGCACTGTGGCTCTCCCCTTGCTTTTGTCTGGCTTGGATGATTTTATCTTGGATAAACCAAGAGGTTTCTCCTCAAGTGAAGACTTAAGGAGCCCTTAGGTGTAACCCATCTGGTGAGGATGGAAGCTTCTGATCAATAGCTAAGTGAGTGAGCTCAGGTTGGATCTTCCAGTTCCAGGGATGCTATTAAACCACTAAGGCACTAGTTAACTTAATGATTATGACCTCATGGCAGCCTGTAGGCCAGAAACCACCTGCTAAGTTACTCTCAACATTTTGACGAGAGAAACTGTTTGATAAATATTTTGTTGATGTAGGCAACCAAATTTTGGGGTAAGTTGTTATATTTGGTCATAAGACTAATAAAATGATCCATTATCATGAGCAGCTTCAGACAAGAGGTTCATACATGTGAATATTCATGGGGAAGGCCCTCATTTCCTTCCAAAAATTGGGCCTTATTTGTGACACAAAGAAAGCAAGGAAAACTGCAATTTGTAGAGACTAAAGAATCAACATTTCTCCGGTTTGTGGAAAGAACGACAGGAAACTGCATTTAAAATAGTTTAATTTTCATGAAACTGCCCCACCTTCATGATATTAAAAAAAGCCTGAAATCATTTGCTTTGCCCTTTTTGTGTTTGAATCCTGAATGATATCTCTAGGGGAGGCAGTGTCTCATTGGAGGCAAAATATCTTGCCAAAAAATCTCATTTGGGTTTAACGCCTTATTATTGTTCCTCAAAGTTATACTTAACCTAAAAACTACTTAACACATCAAAACCCAAACCTACCCCACCTTTCCCATGAGGAAAAAAATGCTTGCCTTTTTAATAGTAGTCTCAAGTCAAGAGCTTCAGAGACATTCAAACATCCAATACTTGTCGAAACTAATCTGCAGTCCTTTGGCAGCTTCATTTCACAACACAATCAAGTGCAGCTAACCCCACCTTCCCTAAGTTCACGTTACACCACTTTGCTTTTATGAAAGACCTCAGTCAGAACCTCCCTGGGTCACAGAAACCAAGTCAAAGAGGATTTTTATTTTTATGACGAAAGTTGACAATAAAAACCAGCCTTCAGGATTTGATTTGCAGCAAGCTGTTACAGAGGCAATTACCTCGAGCAGCAGAGCATCCTGTCAAGCTCCTTTCCTGGGAATGACTCGTAGAGGCAGTGCAGTTACAGAGCATTCCCACTGTCACTGAAAGCACTCTTTTAGGTTTTCTGTGTTAGTCAGTAGCTTTTGCAGGTTACTTTAGGGTCCCGGAAAACTCAAGACTGCCCTATGAATTAATGGTACTTGGCTTGCTGACTTCACACCTCTTTCACTTACTAAAGCTTTCATAGGCACACTTTACTTTTAGATAGTGAGGAAACCTATGATTTTAGATCCAGAGAAGGAATGGGAAGATAGAGTTCCTACGTAGTCTTTAAAAAACTAAGCTTTACAGTTATGCCATAGATTTACACAAATATATAATTTGGGGGTTACATCTTTACCTCTGCGAATGGAAGTCTCATTTCACTCTCCACCAAAGTTCTGCTCATCCTATCTCACCATAATGCTAACATCTTAGGCAGAACCACATAGATTTAAGAAATCAACAGTGGGTTGAAGTTAGATATTACTGTCCTCTTCTGAGGCAGAAGGTGGTTCCCGCAGAGGTAACCCGTGCAGGCACTTCTGGTGGCAGACTAGTTCATAGAGCTCTTAGTCTAGCTTCCGGTTCCACTCTGCACCCATACAGTGGCCAAGGAGGTTTGGCAGAAGTAAGCAACTGGCGTGCCCAAACCCGAGCAAGAGGTGCCAGTGGGAGCCAGCATGTCTTTGGGGTGAAGGTCCTGGAGGACTGAGAGGACTCATTGGAGGTGTCTGCTTTGATCTCAGCAGTAGCGTCAGCAACAACTTCTGATATGGAGGGAACTTTGTAGGTGGCAGAGGAGTGGAGGAAGAGGTAGCGGGGAGGCTTTAGCAAATGCCAAGGCTTGGACATCCAGAACCGTGGTTCTGTTAGAGTTCCCGCAGCCCTGTGAGGATGTTGTAGTTTGTGACTGTATGGTGCAGGAGAGGCACCTATTTTTAACCATTTATTTAGAAACAAAGTATCAGTTGGAAAAGTGATGGACTATTTGGACAACTTAGATATTTTTACTTTAAAATTGTCAGAAAACATGACAACAACAAACACAGAAGTTTTATATAGACCCGTAGGTGTTCTTCCCCAGCAGAGGGTTTTACTTTCATTTTTAGATTAGAAGGGACCTCTAAGAAGCAGAGGAAGTGGTTTAAGAGGTAAAAGGGGAGGCAGAAGATGGAGGCTTCAGATGAGGAAGGAGGGCGGTTGTAGTGAACCCATCCTATTTGAGATGTCAATTGTAGCACACAGGCAGGCCTTTATTGGTTCTTTATTGGTTCTAGCAGTTACACAGACACACCAGGCAGGGCTGGGCCACAGGCAGGGCTAGAGCAGGTGGGAGGCAAGCAAACTCCCTCCAGGATTCTTCACATTCCTTTTCTGGACGCTCCCATCCTGGGGTGACATTGCCCTTTTAGCCTTTCCCCCCAGACCCAGGTGAGCCCACTCACACATGCACATACCTACTGGGCCCAGGCATGTACAAGCATGGGGAGGGCACAACACCACAGGTGCCACATTCATAAAGGCTAACGAAGGAAAAAGGCATTTATCCTACAGCAGTGTTTTAGAGGGGAGGACATTTCATGTACAGTTTAGTTTGCAGTTTAGTGTCTCTGACACTGTGTGAAATAGGCCAAAAGCCTCCAATCATTGTGCCAAAGGAAGAGAAACATCACTTTTAAATTCTGACTTTTACTCCCTGGCTCTTCTTATCTGTAGCAGCAGCAAGTTAGGACTCAATTTAAACAAGATTTATTAACACTTTGTTAACAAGGGAAACAAAGTCATTAATGCCACGTGTGGCCAGTTATCTTTCCCCAATCACCACTCAGTCCCAAAAGGCCCCAAACACATGTCCAAGATGGCGCCTCTTCACCCTTCCAAATCTCAGGCAGGCCTTTTACAAAGTCCACTCTTTCTATTCAGTTTTCTTTTGCTGCTTCTCTGTCCAGCGTTCGGAGCTCCTCAGCTTCTCCAAGATTCTTCAAACTTTTCTAGCACGTACTGATGCAAAATCAACTTTCCAAATCCCTGACTTTCTTTTCTTGTTTTGTTTTTGTTTCTTTTTTATTTTCTCCAGACCCTATTCCCCAAATCTCTGGCTTTCCCCAGGTATCAGCTTTTTGTCTTTCAATGGGACAAACTTTCTTCTGCCACCACACCACCTCTCCTGGTGTCACACACCTTTCTTCTCTCAGTCTGCCTTTCCACGGCATCTGGCTACAATGCTGCCCACCTGGGCAGTTGCCCCTTCAGGCTTCTCTAGCCCATGCCCTACATGCTTGGCCACATTGTGGCTTCTGGTCACACTTGCCAGCCTGCATTCAGCGGCCCCTGACCACCCCCGGCCCACGACTCTCCTGGTTACCACCTGACAGCCATTATGCCATGGCTCCTCACCCCCTTTGCTCACTTTTCCAGGCCTCTGCCACCCCAACTACTTTGGTGGCTCTGCCTTTTCATGTTTCCTGTTTTCTCTCATGCTAGTCTTTCTGTCAGACCCTGCTCACCAGGGCAGTATGGCATATTCCCTTTTTTCAACTGCATCACAGATTGGGGTGTCTGACTGCTCCATTCAGCCATGTCACCCTCTATCATCTAGTTGAAAGAGACACTTTAGCCAGTTGATTTCTGCATGAACCTGCATGATCTACTTTTATGGATTGGACATTTGTTTCTTGAGCTGGTCTTGAAGTTTGGTCCTCTTATGATAGTGGAATTAAAATGTCAATGTCATGCAAAGATGATTGCTACAGCAGAGGCCGTTTTGATGTTGTTGGGTAACCATCCCATCCTCATTGCCAACTGCAGGGTCAAGCATCCTGTTCATGATGCCAACAGGATAGGCGTCAGCCTCAACAGTCTGCACAGGTTCTTTATTGGTTTTAGCAGTTACACGGACACACCAGGCAAGGCAGGGTAGGTGGGGCTGGGAGGTGAGCCCCTCAGTCCCCGGGAAATCATCACACTCTTTCTCTGGGCTCTCTCGATGATGTTTTCTCATTCTTTCTGTGTGCTCCTGCTCTCCTTTATCCTCTCTCTCCTAGTCCCAGGCATGCACATTTACACATGTGCACACCCACTGGATCACACAACCATGGGGAGGGCACAATATACTAGGTGCTGGATCTAAAGGCTGATGAAGGAAAAAAGCCTGACTAACTCTCCCTACAGTCTTAGGTGTTACTATTTAGGCAGCAGGCCAGGAAGCTAACTATATAAAGAAATAAGCCACATTTATGTTAGGTACTTCCTAAATAGGAATTGTGTCCTTTTGTTTCGACACTATGCCTCTCTGTAACTTTCTTGTATTCTTGCATATTTTCGTCTGTCAGATCCTGGTTTGGGAGAATCAGTGGTTTAGTTGAATAATAGAGTGGTTTGTTAGTTGTGAGCTGGAGCATACTCTACCCTTGATTAAGATGAAGCACATGTAAATTTGGAAGTGTAGTTGATCTGAGAATTGTAGCAAGTAACTGAAAGTCAGTGCTTGTAGGATGGCTTCATGGAGAGAATGCTTCAATTGAGGCACTTTTGATTTCTATTCTTAAGTGGAATTAAGTTTTCATTGTCTAAATCCGGAGTCTACCTCTCAGCTTTGTAAAGCTCTGCCTGATACTTAACTAATTGAGAAAAAGACTTGATTTGGGGTAAATTGCATTTTAAAGACTAAAACTCTCACTGTGTGAGACAACAATAAATCAGGGATTTGAAACACTTTACATTCTTGTTTGTCTCTCTTCTTGTTTCCCTCATATGTCACTTCTCTTCTGCAGACAATTAACTTTCAGTGCTGGAGCTGTGAGTTTAATCTATGGGATTTCTCAGGAAACACTCTAATGTCTTCTAAAAGTGATTTATTGCCTCGTGTGAGTTATCTCTGTCATTATAGGATTTTTCTCAAAATTGGTGCTACCTGGTTCTCTTCTTGCATTCATACTTGCCTAAAAACGGATGAGGATTTTGGCCCATTCACAGCAGTAGCTACACTGTCCAGTGCTTTGACATTCCAAATCTTTTCCACTTTTGTTCTCATCTCCTCTTTTGGCTTCTCAGTGATATCTGTACTTCATGACTCAACTGAAACTTGGGATGTGTAGTTGCCGAAGAGCGAAGTTTGTGAGGGGCTAAATTGGGGTAAGACACTAGGTTTATTTTCTTTAGCTTAATGTCAACCAAGTTCTTGATCTTAACTTTAACATACAGTAACATAAGATACAGTAATACACTAAGTGCTCACTTAGCATTGCTGGTAGGTTCTTCAAAATATAATTTTAAATGAAAGGACATAGAACAAAACTAATCTGATCATAGGCTAGTTAATATGAACAAAGTTAAGTTCCTACAGCATATTCCTGGTTGTGAAAAATGACCAAATTTCTAAAAAAAAACCCCAAAACACTTTGATAAAACAACTTTTATTCATTCATTTTCTAATTCATGTATTTTAGTTTAGGGTCCTGGGTAGCCTGAGCTTACCCTGGCAGCTCAGGGTATAAGGCAGTAAATAACTGGTGTTCCATTGTAGGGCATGTGTACATGTATACTTGCATGCACACACACACACACACGGAAAAAAAAACATGCATGTGGGTTTTCTCCATGTGGGAATGTGCAGACTCCACCATAAAGACAGTGTTTCCAGATGGGAAAGCAATTTTATGTTCCCCTCATCAATATTATAACAAAACTCTGAATAGAATGATGTTGTTTGAGGATCATGCTCCAGGAGGCTTTGTGTGCTTGCTAATGGTAGAAATTGCCTCAAATGTCAATTATGCTCAAATGTCAGTTACTTTCAAATGTAATTTCTCCTTGGTCATGAAATCACTTAGCCAAAACTAATCTAATAGCATGGAATTTTCTTTGTTTATTTGAATCATAGGAGAGACAGTAATAAAGGAATTTCTTAATTGTCAGCAGAGGTGTACTATTTTCATCATTTCAGCTGTTCCCAGTAGACATTTATGCTGATGTAGAAAAACTGGAAAGTCTAGTTCTGTTCTAGTCTGACTGACCTCGCATTTTCTAGACTCATGCTTGGTAATTCTCTCCTAGTCTAGCTTTTGCTCATGTATGAGTTTGCTTTTTTAAAATTAGAACTTAAGAGAAAACTTTTTATCTTGGGTTTCCTTGTTTGCAAAACACTAATGACCTCAAGTTTTTCCTGCCCTCAGTACTTTTAGAACTTTTAGACCTAATCAGAGTTGGATAGAGATTTAATTCCATAAGAACACTTGGCAGACAAATAATGGACAGTGGAAAAACCCTGCTTGGATGTGATACAGTAAAAATTAGCTTAGCTTTGGCCTTGCCATTCATCAAGTTGGGACAACAGATAGAGATAATGCTAGCTGCAAATTTTCAAGAGAATTTCTCTCCAGGTCATTGCAACTGTAAGGTGTTTTAAGAATGCCCTCTTCCTGTTTTTTTTTTTTTTTTAAAGAAAACAAGAGAATGTCTCTAGTTTATCTTATACCAACATTAATATGAAAACCTGATAATGATAATATAGAAAAAAGGAAGGAAAAAAGATAGAGGAGGGAGAAATAAAGCTATAAAATTGCATCACTTAATTGAAAATAAGCTTCAGCGATATATCAAGAGATACAGTAGTTTAATATAAAAAACTTATCACACTAATCTGTCAAAAACAGCAAATTAAAGGGAAAAACCTAGGGATTATATTGTGCAGAAAAGGAACCTGATAAAAATAATCACAACCTCTTTCTGAGTGATTGCTTTCTAAGTCACTGAGAGACTCTGTTCTCTAAAATGATAGGCTATGAGAAACTTAACTTTGAAATTCCATCTCTTTGAAACTTCACTCTTCCCTGGAGTATCTGGGATGCTGTGACAGAGAAGCCTGGATTTCACTCCAGGTATGATAAAGGGTTTCAGAACATACTCCATATCTCTCTTACCTTTGCTGTCTCTAAGGACATGGAAACTTGGGGCTACATCACAGTGAAGATCTGCCATTGATTTATTTACACACTGCCCTGCCTTGTTTTGAGCGCATCATTTATCTAACTTCCACCTTCCCCCTAGAGCTCCAAATCCAATAATATACCTTTTCCTTTGATGACAGCGACTGTGACTCTTCAGCTGTTCCTTCACACTTATTGCAGTGAGTCAGCAAATCTCATCAGCAGACTCCAGGTTTGTCCTTGATGGTTTGAAGCTGACGGAACTAAGCTGGATGACTGATGGGTTGCTTGGTTTCTTAGGGGGAAAAGATTTTAGCCAGAAAGTAGTATGGAGGCCATCATTTTCAAGCAAGTCTGCCCTTGGTGTGCACCCCCCCTATTTGCCATACACAGCCAGCTCAGTCTTCCAGTTGATGCTATGGCAGGATCCCAGACACCTTTATGCTGCCATCTAGATTGACTGCCATCTAGTTTCTCTTGGAACAAAGTCATTCTTCCACAAGTAACTTGGTCTTTTCTGCCATCTGATGAGCATCTCAGTCATCAGAAGAGTTACCTTTTGTACCGACAACTATACAGAGTGCTATTGAGAAGCACCTGGTCTGATTTAGAGTAAATAGTCTTTCCTTGGCTACATACCACTCTGTATGCTACATACCCCTTGCCTGTGAATGCTAAAAAGCTGAAGTTCACTGCTGACAATCTCGGGCTTACTTTATTCTACCTTACTTCTCATCATACAAACTCCAGAGATATTTAGTTTGAAAGAGTGCAAGGTAATCAAGTTCCCACACCTTGTTCTAAGCCAGCAAGTCAGGGAAACAAACTAGAAAATTTAACTTTTTTCCTTTATTCTAAGTCTCTCTGAAAGACTCTAACTCAGACTTTACTTTTAACCCTACTTATCAATTATGCCTCTTAAAACTGATACTGTTATAGAATGACTAATTAGCTGTGGGCAAAAAATTGAGCCTACATTTCTTAAGTTAGTCATGACCTTTAAAATATTAGGAACCTGACTTGGCCTGCAGGAACTATGGTTTGCTTCTAATTTTCTGTTACTTTGTGCCTGTTTCTTCTCATTTTCCAGGCCTTGAAAGATTAGATTGCTTCATTTCATGTACATAAGATCTATTGAACCCTGGAATTTTACAGAGTTTTCAATTTGGTTTACAGATGCCCCTGAAACTGAGTCAAGCTCTGCTTTTGCAAAGGTTTGCCAGGCTGTCCCACTACTCTGTGCCATATGAGGGCACTGTGCAGCTGCAGTCCGTTTGACTTTAACTAATAATGGTGCAAGGAAACACTTGTGTGCTATGTTGTGATGTCCCTTGAGACTTAAAACTGGTAGAATACCCTAGTAACAGTAGAGACCTGTTGAGCCGGATGCTAATGAGGGTGTGGAAAGGCTGCTTGTACCTGACATTGAGGGTGGTTAGTAGAACAGTGTCTCCATAGGCGGGCCAGATTCTGTTGGAAGTACAGACAGGCCTGGACTACCAGCAGTGTTCCCTGATATGTCAGATTCATATAGAAGTGCTCTCTTGCAAGCATGGGAGCTTCCTAAGTAAAATCTGAAACTGGCCCCATGTATAGAGGGCAAGGAGAGGTTAAAGAAAGGAGCAAACCACACCAGATGGGCAGGTGGCAGTTTTAATCAGTGAGGGAACTGATGAGACATTTTTTGGCATCTGCAAGACAAGTTGGTCTCCAATCTTATGCCCCCTCACCCCACTCCACCTCCAGTCAGATCATTTAAGTTCATGGAGAGGCTTTATTTGGGTTCAGAAATATATACCATATTTACTTACTACCACATTACAGTCTCTGGGCTGTGTTCTTGAGGCAAGTTCTACATTCCAAGGACAGGGGAGAGGGTTAGAAGCCTTGACCTGACTGGATCCAACTTGCAGGTCAGTTATGTCCTCTTAATGACCTCGTTCAATAGTAAGAGGTCTTAAAGGGCAAATGGTCATTTAAAAAGTCAAATTGCCAGATAAGTTAGAACACAATCGTCACATCTGGCCATGAGGGTAATAGATCAAAAAGTCAGAAAGACCTGAGCATGTCAGTGTGAGGTTAAATGACTGGTGGCAACTGGGGACTTCCAGGTCCTATGATATCAGAGAGAAGTTACATTCCCCAGATACAGTCCATCTGATGGACATTTGGCAGTAGATGTCAGAGTAATAGAAGCTGTACTTGATCTGGAATGATATTGGGAATGAGTAGAATGACCATTAAAAGAGTAGCTGTGATGTTCTGAGAATTAAAATTACACACATATTTCTTAAATTCCACTTATGTACCTTAGATGCCTGGGGATGATGGCAGAGCTATGGTAAAGACATGAAGAATATTAAGTTTATCCTCAAGTACGAATTGGACTGGAAATAAAGTGTGTTACTTCATAAGAGGCCAAGTTTTACTACATAAGGCAGTGGCGTATGGAGCAAATATTTTACTTATGTTAAGTCTAAAATGTTAAGTCTAAAATTACCTATGCTAAGTCTAAGCCATCTTTTGGAAGTTGTACACCAGAGTATGGCCACGGTAACCATGGGAAAATTCAGAGATGTCCAAGTATAACTTTGATGAGTGCAAGATCTTGAAGTTTCCATACATTGTTCTAAGCCAAATTTAAGTATGGTGTGTTTTTAAAGTTACCTGTTATTTCAGGTATAATCACCAGGATCTCTGCATTCTAGGTGTGTCCAGAGGAAGAAGTGAACACAAACTTCTTGGAATCTTGGATATTACCTGAATAATATCCCAGATGACTGCCCAGGTAAGTGGTCTAATGTTATCCTTAGCTTGTCCAAGCCAGACTGTTTTCTTCAGTTTCTAAGTAACATCTGAAAGTCCTTCCCTGAAGGCTGCAATAGCTGACATATCCCAGAGAGTTAGTGTAATGACAACCTGTGAAGATGTGTAAGATCAAGAGCAGTTAAAGCATCGATGACATGCTGATCCTCCTGACATGGTAGAGATTGAAGTCTCTAGTAGTTGAAACCTGACTGCAAGTTAGTGTCAGCATTTCAGTTTGTTTGGTTTCAGAAAATAAGTCTCCTTTTGTGGTGGATTAACTTCTAGGAACTAGGCCAGTTGCACAGGTATATAAAATGTCGAATTCCTGGCCTGTTTGAAAGATAGAGATGGAATCCTTCGAATGGTGACTATAAGGAGTAGGGCACTGTGGGATACAAAGGTGACACAGTTGAGAAAATAGTATAATTCTGATGAGGTTAGTAGCTGGAAGAAACCGAATGCCAAAACGTTCAGTAAAGTCAAACAAATCTGTTTACCTTTTTGGGTAGTTCCACAAGGTTGGGTGTATGAAATATTGCCACACTCTTAGCAGGGGCTAGAGAACAACAGGTGGCTTGCATTTTCTGTTGGACCAATGCATGGTTTACAAGTCTGCTAATTATCTTTAACAGACCACTATGTTGGATTGGAGACAGGTTTACTGGGCAGTAGTGCTTGGAGGGATGACATGAGCATGAGCATAGGAGAAATGCGTGGTCCTGCTGATCTGTGTCTTTTACTGGGCCAGGTTCCTTCCTAGTAGCTGGTGCAAAATTTTTCTGAGTCCCCACATGGTATCCACCCCACCTGTCGGGTATGCCCCTCGATGGGCGCTGTTGTGAAAGTGGCTGGCTGTAGGGCGCCATCTCCTGTTCAGCGGAAGTAAGTAGGGAATGTGTGTGGGGAAATGAATGGCTGACTTCTAGCCATTCTCAAATCTACTTATTTGGGGCAGGGGCATGGGGGCTGATGAGGCAGCCCATTGGACTGGGATGCAGCCTCCTTTAACAATTGGGCCAATGCTGCTACTCCTATATGCATATGCGTGAAGCAATGCCTTGTGAAGGAAAATCCATGACTTTCTCTTGGGCTATCAAATGTCAGGACCAGAGCTGTGCTATGGTAAATGGAACAAAAGAATATTGCTGTTCTGTTCCTTATGAACATTGATTCTGTATTTCCATGTTCAGCTATAATTTGTAAGAACTTTAGCAGAAACACTAAACAAGTAGGTGGGCTTTATGGGAAGTGGTCTGTGGTGGTAGCAACCTGTGCACTGCAGCATCAGTGAAGTTATTCCTTGAACTTCACAGGGCTGCTATTTCTCTCCCAGTGGTTTCTCTGAAGCCCTAGGTGTCGTTTTTTGCGCGTGGAACCGCAGGCTCATGTTGCCTGTCGTACCACGGACTCAAGCAATCCCCAGCCTAGCTTCCCAGGTAGCTAGGATTACAGGTGTGCATCACCACGCCCAGCTACTTTTTGGGACTAGGTCTCGCTGTGTTGCCCCAGGTGGGACTTGAAACGCTATCCCCAGACCCTGTCGCGACTCCATAAGCTGTCGCTTACAAGCATGCGCCACCGTGCCCAGTCCTAGTTTTTTCAAGGACTATTGATTGAATTGTAAAGTTGCACTGTCAGCATATGAACCCTAGAATCTGAGGGGTTAGTCTAGTCTGATCTAACTGATCATTGAATGGGCTCTTCTGGGAGAGGAAACTGGTTCCTAAAGCTGCAGCATTTTTTTTTAAGGCTAGGTCAAACTATGTTACCCCGTGGAACTGCAGACTCTCCTTGCCCGGGGTACCCCAGACTCAAGCAATCCCCAGTCTCAGCCTCCCAGGTAGCTGGGATTATAGGCGTGCACTAACATGCCCAGATATTTTTTGAGACTAGGCCTCACTATGTTGCCCTGGGCCGGTCTCACAGCTGCGGACTCAAGCAATTCCCTGTCTCAGCCTCCCGTCCTAGCCTTGGGATTAAATACGCGTGCCACCACAGCCGGCTAGCTGCAGTATTTCTTCAATTCTAATTTACTCAACATAGTAAGGTAAATTCATTGGGTTAGAGCTATTTTAGAGTTAGGGGGAGAGGGTTTGGGTATCATGCTTATACCCTGAGCCTAGGAAATGACCTGGTAAGTATAGTCACCTTCAACATGTACCACACATAGGATTTGATGAACCATTGGTTGGCCACCTCTCAAATTCTGGATTTCATTGATACAACTCCAGTGTTTGTCTCCTGAACAATCTGTCCTTTTCAATCTAAGGCCATCTAGTTTTGTTCCTTATTTGGCATTTCTTCTAAAGGTCTGTTGGACTTCTTATATATGAAAGATCTACTGATGCATTTGCCATGCTATGTAATGCATTTGTATGGTGATGTCAGAGGTTGTCACTGCCTTACTCACACCCAGCCCTTTATGGTTTTGCTTCATTATAACACTTTTGAGAGTCTCAAAGTAGCTTGTTAAATTTGAAACTGCTGTTGGTAGCATATCCTGCTAGGATGGGTCATGGTGAAAGTTGCATTGAGAAGGAGAGGCTCATCTTTGTATAGGAAGCACCAGATACATGTTTGCTAATGTCTGGGGTGGGGTGAGGGGCAGTAGGGGCCAGTAAGTGAAGAAGAAAATGTCTCAAGCTGAGCAAAAATAATCCACTGAATACCCTTAAGAAGTAGAGAAAACAAATGTTCAGAACAGAAATTAATTAACCATACAAGTCACCATCTTGAGTTACCAGAAAGAATAGCCAGGAGTAGCTGTCATTGAACGAAGCAGGCAACAGACATGGCATGCTAATTTTTCTCCAGCATATAGAATAAGTACTTAGTTCCCAAGCAATTTACATTCTCCCACAGTGAGATAACACGTGTATGTTAGAACCAAGGGTGATAAGGACAAAGCGGAGCGATGTAGTGGGGAATAATTACAACAAGGTTGGTTGTTTCAGTTAGTTATGAGGCACAACTCTCTAGTGTAGAGACCTGAATGAGAAAGAAGGAGCAAAGTGAGTCCTGGAGGAAGAGATTTTCTTTTTGTCAGAACTGTAAGTACAGAGGGACAGAAATGTGATCAGCGTGACTAAAGAGTTTTGAGTAATGAGGAAACTGGCAAGCTATTAGGCTGGATTTTGTAGTTTTATAGGTTATAGTAAGGAGTTGGAGATTTTCTCAAGAGTACATTGTCAAGTCACTGAGAGCTTGAAAGCAGGGACTTGTCATTTGAGATACATGGTAGAAAGGACACCCTGATTTGTGCCAGGGTTAAAATGGAGCTGGACAGTTTAAGAGAACTTAGACTCTGCAAATGGTGTTGATTTGTGCGGACATGGTGAAAGGTTGTGAGAATAAGTTTAATTTTGAAAACCTTGAAGCTTGAACAATCACTGATGGGTTGCCTTTGGGATGAAGTAAGAATCAGAGGTAAGATAAATTTGTAGCCCAAACCACACAGGCGAATGGTAATACTGGCTAAAATGAGTAACACTATGGATGCCATGTGGTACCCTATGGGTATCATGTGGTGATTCTGAAGAGTTCTGATTTGAACATGTTGACTCTGATATTCCTAAATATGTGAAATGCCAGATGACAAAGTCATTGAAGAGTAGTCCTTTTTCTTCATATCTCAGTACCTGACACATAGCAGTTGCTGCAATGATTGGGCTTGATAGAAGTACTATTTTTACAAATTGTTAAGCTAGAGCTAGGAAATTTGGGACAGATCTCATCATCCCCTAAGTAGGAAGCCTCCTTCTCTCCATTCTTTGTTTCTTGTTTACCTAGTTTTTCTAGTGTATAAACTTACTATATTGACTGGTTCTCCTTATCTCTGAGACCACGAAATTGGGGACCTTGTCTATTAAATCATGGAGTCTTCTCTACAGTGTTTTATTTATTTATTTAAAAAATTTTTTTGATTGCATGTCTATATATGTATGTGTGTCTATACACACACACACACACATATATATATATATGTATATAGTATTTTAAAGTATCTATGTGGGAGTTCAGGTTCTGGGGCCTTCCATGAAAACCTGCCTGTAGTTCTGGTCACTAGCATTGGGAGCGTTTCTCCAAGCGATGTTTGTGTATAATGTTTCTTGATCAGGATAGGCACTGGTGGATCATTGATCTGGTTCACCAATACTAGCAACCAGAACTACAAAGCAAAGAAGGAGCAAAATGTGACAGAAGTTGTGTCAGAGAAAATGACCAGTAAGAAGGAGGAGGCACTGAAAGCACACAAACATGCATGAACTGACTACTCACAACAAAGATACACCTGGAAAATTAATCATAAGCCTCTGTGTCCCAAGAAAACATGTCCACATCTGGCAAAAGAACATCACTCCAGGAAAGAAAAAGAGGAATCCAGCAGACTAAAAATTGACCAATAACTCACTGTGAAAGAAAAGATGGAGTGACCAGAGGGAGGAAGAGAGGGAGGAACACTCAAAAGCCAAAAAAAAGTAAACAAAATCTAGATATTTATATAATAAAACAAGCAAGCAAACAAACAGCAGCAACAACAACAACAACAAAAACCTGCATGTTTTTTTCCTTTTTTTTTCTAACCAAGGCAGCAGCAGGAGTGTTCAGTTTATATGCTTTAGATTGCAGGAACTTTTGCTTTTATTTATATCATCTGACTTGGTTGTACAATGCATCTTCCTTACATTCATAACATGATTATGAAGATTTACAAATTTATATCAACTCTTACATCTACAGTGATGCTAAGGAAAGCTGAGAGATTTTTCTCAAAAAATGAAAAATTACAGACATTGCCATTCTGGGCTGGGCTAAGAATCTACAGATTTACTTGTAATAACTACAAACTATCTCTGAACTGTTTATTTGCTTGTATATTTAAGTATTAAAAACTTTCCATGTAGAAAAGTCAGCAGCTTCATCTTTTCATTCATTTCCAATCAAATTGGCAATATCAACCATTTTATTATGCAGCATTAGAAAAAGCCAGAGGCCCATTGTCACCAGCTCTGTTTCAGTATAGCACTTTACAGATTGCTCTAGTGATTTCTCCTGCCTTTTGGAAGGTGTGGTTATCTCCACAGCGACAGCAGGGGATCTGGCCTGCTGTGGCAGTCTGATATTTGTGGGCACTTCAGAAAAATGCATATAAAGTTCTAAAAGAAAACATGCTATTTCAAATAAAATAATTTGAAAGATCAATTTAAAAATAAATTTGTGATATGAAAATGTTCATTAATGCGTTAAATAATCAAACATATTTTAAGCACATTCATGTTGTCAAAGCTTTTATTTATTTATTTATTTATTCATTTATTTATTCACTTATTTATTTATTTATTTATTCACTTATTTATTTATTTATTCACTTATTCATTCATTCATTCATTCATTTATTTATTGAGACTAGGTCTCTCTATTTTTTGCCTGTGGAACTGCAGACTCACACTGCCCGGGGTACCACAGACTCAAGCAATCCACAGACTCAGCTTCCCATGTAGCTTGGATTGATTACAGGTGTCATGCGCCACCACGCCCCGCTATTTTTTGGGACTAGGTCTCACTATGTTGCCCTGAGGGGGACTCGAACCATGATCACTAGCCCCAGCTGCTTCATAGGCTGAAGCTTACAGGCACGCACTACTGTGCCCAGCTCATGTTGTCAAAGTTTAAAGAAAAATGTGAAAACTGCTGAGTTTGAATCACAACATTAAATTGGCAGTACGTTCCGGCAAGACCATTTGCTTGTCATAGTAGACAGCCCATCAGTTCTGATTTTCTTGTTTAATAGATAGAGGGTTGAAAAATTTCAATTTCAAAACATGTATTTTCAAAAGAAATGAATCCTTGCCTAGATCAATTGCATGACAAAATTATGTGAATTATCCAGGGTTTTTTGAATTAAACTTCAGTTGTATTAAAGCATTTGTATTAAGATGAGTAGGCTATTCTCAGTAGTATAGAATAAAACAATTAAAAAAAAACAAAGGATTGAATAGACACTTCTTTCAAGAATGTGTGCAAATGTTAATAAATACATGAAAAGATTCCCCATATCGTTAGTTGTTTAAAAATTAAAACCATAATGAAATACCACTTCAAATGTACTGGGGAGGCTAGAATGAAAAAGACAAGTGTTACTAAGAGTGTGGAGAGTTGGATGCTCTTACATTGCTCTAGGATGATAAAATGTTGCCAGTGCCAGTTTGGCACCTCCTTAAAATGGAACGCATAGAATCGCCATTTCACTCCTAGGTATCTACTCAAGAGAACTTAAAACATGTGCCTAAATGATCATGAAAATGTTATTTATAATAACCAAAAAGCAGAGACAATGCAATGCCCACCAGATGATGCATAGATAAACAAAATTTGTCATATTTTTACAATGGAATATTATTCAGCAATAAAAAAAACAACTTGAAAACGTTATGTTGAGTAAAACAAGCCAGTCATAAAATACCACATATCATATGATTCCTTGATTCCATTTACATGAAATGTGCAGAATAAACACCATAAAAACAGAAAACAGGTAGTGACTACTAAGGACTAGGGGAAAAGTAAAAGGTGAATGGCTGCTATTGGGTGTGGGGTTTCTTTTTGAGGTGATGAATGCTGGTAAATCAGTGGTGATAGCTGTGCAACCTTATGTATAGACTAAAAAAATTCTGACTTGTATACTTTAAGTAGGGTATTTTTTTCATTATTTGAGATATAATTAAATAATTTTTCATTATTTGAAAAATGATGAAATTATTTTTCATTATTTGAAAAAATTCATTGGATCTCTTTGGGTAGGTCAAATGATTTGATAAAGTTTTATATTTAAGATCATGAACTTGTGGTTCAATTTTAACATTAACAAAGGGTTTTGAAAAGAGTTCTGGAAAGTTTTCTGTTATTAACAGTTATCTTTTGTCAAGGAAAAGGGACAGAATTTAAAATTGTAGTTTTACAGATGAATGGTTCAGAAAGTTATGGCATATTTACACAATTTATGCAATCAGAAAAGACAAGTTTGATGCATTTGTGATAACATGGATGGATAGAACTAGAAGGAATCAGGCTAGTGGAAATATGCCAGAAAGAAAAAAAAAATACTGGATGACCCCACCTCTATGTGGGATATAGGGGAAGCAAACAAACAAAAGGACAAGTAAAACTTAAAACTACCAAACTGTCAGCAGACCTGAAGTATAGTGCAAAGGAGAAGGAAGGAGGGGAGGTTGGGGGAGGAGGGGCACAAGAGATTAAGAAGATGGTTCACGGGTGACAAGCTGGTGGAAGAACCTCAGGGTATACAATGATGTTATAATTATACACATGTTCAATAAAACTAAAAAAATAGGAAAGAAATTTAGCTACACCTTGTACTGATCTCTGAAGAGATAAGTCAAAGAGTTTTGACAGGGTACCAAAGGCCCTGGGCCTGGTGTCTGGTGTCACAGGTAATAAGGTGGTGAGAGAATTATGTGATACAATGATGTAAGGAAAAAAAAAATATATATATATATATATATTGTAGTTTTATCTTAAAAACTGCTCCCAGAGTAACAGTTATTTGAATCTCTGTGCCTTCCTAGAAAAAAAATGATA
Organism: Uropsilus gracilis; assembly: GCA_004024945.1. Classification (NCBI taxonomy): domain Eukaryota; kingdom Metazoa; phylum Chordata; class Mammalia; order Eulipotyphla; family Talpidae; genus Uropsilus; species Uropsilus gracilis. The sequence continues at coordinate 37,737 of PVHY01001426.1, read as the reverse complement.
TTCATGTGTGATTGATTTTCTTGCAAAAATATCTTTCAAATGGGTGGTGTTTTCACAGAACGATCGATGAAAAACCTTCCTAAAATACTGTGTATCACCCAGTACTTGTGTTTCTTCCTGACCAGGTATATATAGCGTAAGGAGAAAAACAGCTTTACCACTTAACCTATATCATTGTGCAATCTGTTAGTAATGACTGTTGAAATGTACTACTTAAAATTATTCGACTGAGAAATGTTATTGAACTTGCCTGGTCTACCCTTGCAGTTCATGTACTGTATTGTTACAAGAGTCATGTTGTTTTTGGAGAGTTATGTTCTCATTTGAGTGTGCTAGTTTTGTAAATGCTTAACATGACTGGCCACCTTTCTTGAAAAAATTGAAACATAATTCCAGGTAGGTATTACTGGAAAGCAACATGACTGTTTTGGTCACCCATGAAATAACCTTCTACTCCATTCTGTGGTAACTGCCTACTTGACCCAGATTTGCACAACTGTCTTGTATATATCTGAGGACACAAAAACAGTGATCATGTGAGGTCTGATGATGGTGTAATTGCTACCAGAGTTTCGGAGTTTGCTTTAGAGTTTTTGATCTGCTATAAGGTAATATGAAATGAGAATAGTTTATTTCTAATGTGACAGAGACATAGCTTCTGCTAATGGTGTTGTAGTTTGAATATATTACCTGAGGGTGCACTAAATTTAAGTTAGATATTAATAGAAATAAAAAGAATGCTTTCCCAATTAAATTATATGAATCATATAATGTTTTGATCCTTTGTGGGGAAAGTGTTTTTGTCACAATAGAAATAAGCTATTTTCATAATTTGTGAACCCTTGGTGTAAATGATAGATTACTTATTTGACCTGCAGAATATGGGTTGGAAGTAATGCCAACTGTGGGAACATGTTTCATAAAACTAGTAAATCACATGAGTTATTCTGTCAGACATTGGGTTTAGTTGCAAGTTGGTAGGGGTTGGGGATCTATGACTTTAGAAAGTAGCTCTAAGGGACCTTTATATCATAACATTACCTTAATAGTTATAGATTCATATAGCAGAGTCTCATATAGACGTCACCCATCTTCCCTTAGTGGTAACATCTTAGTAACTTCAGTCCAGTGTCAAAACCTGGAAGTTGCTGTTGGTAGAATTCTTTTTTTTTTTTTTAATTTTTAAATTGGGATATTGGTTTGCCTTGATCTGCAGGAATTAAGTTGATGAACATCCACTGTTTCACCCAAATGCATTTGGTAGTTGTATCTCACTCAGGAATAATTGAGGTATTCCCTAAGCCTCAATCAACCGAGAGGAATTGGATCCCAAACCTGATAAGCTACAGCATTCCACATCTCAGGAACTAACCTGTGTCCACTTGCTGTAGCCTTGGGTTTATCCATTCTATTGGACAGAACTTTATCTTTGCCATGTGTTTCTCAACTTTTCACCACAAATAGTTGTGCTCCAAATGGAACTCCATCTGATCTTGAAAAGACCTGCCTTATTACCCCAAGTTATAAATTCCTAGCTATTCTGACTTAAATTATGGTCCCTATGGCAGCCTGAGCTACTATCTTCTTGTATAAATAGCTCAGTGAGTTTTTTTTTTTAATGTCTAAAAGTATGCTGGGTAATATCTGGCCCCCCTCATACCCTTGGGTTTATTTATGGCATGTGTAACTCTCAAGTGCCATTTTAAATACCCTCCATTTTATGTAGCACCATCAAACATTTGTTTTGTGATATCAAAGATCTTGGTAAATGTGACACATACTAACACTTAAAACTCAATATAATAAAGTCTGTCTCATCTACTGCACATGATAACTCTTAAGAGGCAGGGGACTGTCTTAGTCATCTCTCTCTTGCACATGACAGCTACTTGAGATCTGTGAAATGAGAGAATATGTATTAGCAAAAGATCAGATTTTGGCATTTTGTTTCTCTAATATATTCCTCCTCAGCTGCTTTATGTATCTTTTGTATCTGCTTGTTCATATTTTCCAAGTTCTCCGTTGGAATCACAACTATGGCTGAGTCTGTATTGCCACATCCCCTTATGTGGATGTGATTTCTGTCCAACGTGGAGAAAATTGAGTGTGCGCTTGAAAGATGTTTCAGTGGTGTCCACATAGTCATGTCATTGGAGAACAGTTGTATAGTTGTGCCATGAATGTCAGATGGACCACTGGAATCACCTAAGTCCCCAAGTTCACCAAATGACCCTGGGAAGGCAGCCTTAGCCTTTGTCTGGGAAGACTCTCCGTGGAGTACTCCTGCCTCCTCTCTCCCAACATTCTTGGTATTTGATTTGAGTCAGGAGCTCTTGGAGCCCTTGTCTCATGTTGCTTTCATGTTTTCTGAGATTATGCTTTGAACCAGAGTTTCCCATGTCTGTTTTTTTTTAAATAATCTTGATATTGCTGGAGGCAAACTCCTCTTGCTGCTTTCTTTGATATTGGTTGAGTTTGCTGAGAGAAGACTACCATCACTGACTTCTTGTTTCACATTTGTGAGATCGTGGATTCGTGTGGCAGTGCTATAATTAGAATGTCCCAGACTTGTTATGTCTGACACTAGGTAAACCAGGATTCTTTTAATGAAGAATGATGGAACCTATTAGTTTTTTTTCCCCCACAAATAAGTATTTTACATCTCAGAGTTTATGTCAATTTCGTTCCTAACAATAAAACCTGATAAAATATTTTCTTATCAAGATGATAATTCATTTTTTAATGCTTATGACTTTGAGTTAAGGACAATAAAATGTACTACAACTTTTAACATTCTTTCATCCCAAGTTAAGCTTGAGGGCAAGAACTCATTAACAAGGTCATGGCGAAAGTATTATGACCTATTTTAAAAATTCAACTAGCCTTAGGTCTTAAGGTTGTGATCATCTAACTCATAATAAGATAGTAACCTAATTTGTCAATTAATACTGGGAATGTTTTGTACATACAATAAGGCTTTCCAAGTAACCAGTTATCAAAAGCAAAGTTACAAACATTACAAAACCTAACCAAATAAAAAAGTTTTACCATGCACCCAAGTAAAAGTTGTCTAGCTGTAGGTAGCTTTGAAATCTTGAAGAATTAAAGTATAAATTTAGAGTTGGGAAGAGGATTCTATAGACATGATGGGGCAAAGTTGGTACCAAATTGAGCCTTCACGTCCATTTGTCCCTCATTTTCTGACTCTAATTTGTTCCTGAACACAGGCTGGTAACAAAATTTGAAAATTCAGGACACAGTTTTATTGGGTTATTACTATTACTTTAAATGACAAAGATGTGTTGTTATTCCATTCCTAAATAAAGATTAATTGTGCTTATAAAATACCTCTATAGTGATACCTTGATCAGAGTTTAACTGAATAACTGGGTTAAAAAGTCTAGTCAAATTACACATTAATCTGTCACAGTCATTAAGCATTATATATATTAGTAATACTCTCCTGCCCTTTCCCATCAATCCCTAGGCAACAACTGATCTTTCTGTCACTATGTTGGTTTGTCTTTTCAGCAGTTCTTTATTAATGGAATCATACAGGCAAAACAAAACCCAGAAAACTCACTCCTTTGTCATTGCTTGAGTCTTGAGGTTCCTTGATAATTTGTGTATTTTTTTTTATCATTGAGCATCTTTTAAGGCTTGTTTGTTTAACATTTTCAAGGTTTATAGTTATACTTTGAAGAATAAGATTATCATATCTCTTCATTTTCATCCAGATTAGAAGTCCATTTTTTTTTTTTGGTTTTAACCAAACCTTTATAAGCATATTGATGGCTAATCTTAGTCAACATGCTTTTAAAATACTATAAAAATATTATAGAAATGTGACAGCCAGTTGTTTGACTCATTGAAGGAGCCAGCAGGATGATAAAGCAGGTTAAAAGTATAACTCAAGAGAGTTAATATATGTAGGCTCCAGTGGAGTAAGATTGCCAAAATAGATACAAAACAATTTATTGATCTTGAGTGCAATAAAATGCCTTTGGATTGTTTTTCTACTAGAAAATAAAATCACTTCCATCTCTAAAGGCCAAAAGTCTACATGTTAATATGTTAGTATATGATCTTAACCTAAAATAATAGTAAATGGAAATGAATGGTATATTTTCTCAGATAACTAAAAATAACCTATGAATAGATCTCTTAGGAAATAACTGCAGTATGACATTGAAAAGGGTGTGAATCCATTCTTTTGCATTATTTCCAAGTTTTGCATAATTTTTCTTGACACCTTTGCATATGTCCTGTTCCTTTTGGACCTTCCCATAGCAGCAGAATGACTAGACTGTATCTGCACTTTCCTGGTTCTTATGGTCTTGGGAGTAGATCCTTTATAGTCCAGATATATACGTAGATGTAGTTGGGGGGATAGGATAAAAAGGGCAGCTACAATCTTATTTGTCTTCTTTAGGTTTTCTATTATATTATACTTATTTTAATTGGTACCAGTGCTGAATTTTAATAAATGGCTGTGTTTTCCATCTGTTGGTAATAAGAATTATTGTTTCATCTGTGATTCTTAAGCTTAACCACAGTCTGACTCCAACTCACTGAGTAAATTAGAATATTCTAAAATAAATAATTTTGACATCCACCTCTTTATCTCAAACTGTTAATTTTTCTGCCTTCTGCTTATGTTGGCTTGGCCCTGGGGTGCCAGGTTTTTGGGGAGGAGCAGGGGCTGGAGGAAGCCTTCAACCCTTATGCATCTCACTGACAGAATGTGATCCAGGATGTATTCACCTACTTCTCCAGTATGCCTGGCTGTAGGCCTTTCATGCCACACTTTCCTCTTCATGGCCTTGCCTCTGGTCTTTCTTCCTTTGTATCCATTCCTTTCTCCTTAACCAAAGGACAAACTGTAAAAGTATTTATCATTTTAATCTGGCTCTATAAAGAAGCAAGAATAACAAAGATGGGAGGAGAGATAACAGTGGCAAATGATAGCTTGCTTGGTTAAATGCTTTTAATTATTTCTCTGAAATTAGGAACCATCACTTAAGTCCTTAAATCAAGGAAGTGATTCAGAGTAAGAAATTCTGGTAATCAGTAATCAGATAGAGACAAGACAAGAAAAGGTGTGTGTGTGTGTGTGTGTGTGTGTGTGTGTGTGTGGTGTTGTAGGGGTAGGGGTGGGGGGAGGGAGTGGGGTCCTGTATACCTGATTGCCTGTGTGTTTTTTAGTCTTCTTTTTGAAGTTTCCAATCCTTTTTGTCTACATACTGAACCAGAAGTAGATTTATTGAATCACTTAGTCGACTTTCTCCTATGTAATGGAAACTTCTTATTTTACTCTAGGCATAATTTTCTCATAGACGAGAAACTTATTTGCTACTTGTTTGGATTCATGTGTGATCAGTGCTACTCCTGACAAATTTAAGAAATTGACTCTGGTTACTGTTACTAAAGACCCAAACCACAGAATCAGTGAAATGAGCTCTCCTGGTGATGAACAAAATGGAATACGCATGGGATGAAACAGAGCAAATTCTTATGGCTATGGATTGCAGTAAGGCTGGACTTAATCTACCTTTCTAAAGTGAGAAATGTACTTGAAATTCAAAACCTAAACTCCTTGACTGTAGCAGTAGGAATAGGAAGAATAGCTGGCTGCAAAATATCCTTGGTTTTTGGAGGAAAAGCTGATGAAGTAGAACAGGAATGTACAGACTAGCCACATTTTGTCCAAACGATTGTTGGAAGAAGAGGGAGTCATAGGAGTGTTATTTAAGCAAAATCTGTATCTACTGTGTGAAATTTCCCTTCCATTGAATAGGACCCAAGCTAAGCTACCCACCACAAACTTCTGCAAGTGGTTTTGACTGATGGAAGAGAGACTTCTTGAACTGAAAATGAATAATCAAAAAAGAAACAGAACACAATCTAATTAGAGGTGAAATAATAGAAAAAAGAATGGAAATAACATGGGAGGCTAGTCCTCACAGAAAAAATATTTTGTCATAGAGACTATAAATTCTTTGAAAAACAAGAAAGCGTAATATAACAATAGTCTCTATAAAAGAATACCACAGGTACCCAGAAGCTGCCTCTATGCCCCGAGTGCTGTCAGGGCCCCTTCCCCAGCGGGGGGCAGAAGTGGCACCGACGCGGACCTCCAGGCATGACCCCTGCACAGGTGAGCAAGGGCATGGGAGTTAGGCAGGGCCTTGGCCCTCACTCACCAGCAGGCAGCTGCACATTGCAGTCATCTGCTGGCCTGAGGAACCACCCTGCCATCCAGCCAAGCTCCCATCCTGGGGAAGGGGTTGAAGGCTGTGCCTGTGTGGTTATTTGGGCCCACCCTGACACTGGGAGGTATTGGTGTGAGGGTGGGGGGGAGGGGGCTCAGGACGCCCCATCTGTTTCACTCTCACTCCACTTAGTCCTCAGGAGGACTAAGAAGAGCACAAATAATAGAAACACCAACATAGAATGGATAAGGGACCAGATAAAGGTCCTGCCCACACATTTTAGCAGGTTGCAAGAGAAGGAACATTGAGAGAGCCATTGCATACAGGACTGGAAAAACAACTATGATGACGAGCTATCACAGAATCACACCTATGTGCTCCCTGGGTGTGGATGAGCCAAAATCCCATTTCCGATACACCATCTAAGAGAACAAGGCACCCCTCCCCATTCAATGGGAGAGGAAGGCCACAGAGTTGGGGCATTGGTCTCACAGCAAAGCTGCAAACTGAAGGAAAGGAGATGATCTGCAATGGCCATTCACAGATGCCTGTGTCCATTGAGAAACTTCTTTACCAACAATGACTGGCGGCAAGGCTCCCTCAGTCAGAGGCCAAAATTATAAGGCGAAGAAGCAGCAAAATGGCACAGAGAATGTAGTGGACAAGACAACCAAAAATGAGAAGACATTGATAGACCTCAAATGAGCACAGACTGGCTGCCCAACACAAAGTTAAGACTGAAAACCGACCAGCGCAGTTTGCCATGTCCCAAGAACACAATCCCTCACCCAGCAAAAAGATACTGCCACAGGGAAGGAAGAGGCCAATGTACTTAACATAGATCAACGAACAACAAGGAGAAAGGAGTCTGAGTGAACAGAGGGGGCATCAGGCAGAGGGGAGGCATTCCAACAATCATTTACTGATGTTGCAAGAAATTTAAAGAATGAATAAAAAATACCACAAAGAATACCACAAAACACTCGTATAAGTGCTCACAAAAAATATATTGACACAGGGAAGATATGTTCCGAGTTCTGCCAGCTCACATGTTATTTATCCCCCTCATTCCCCCCTATCACATTTTAGATGGAAGGAATAAAACACTACAGGGCTTCAGAGGGAATTTGGAAAAAGGTGGTTGCTACTAAATCACAACGAGCAATAAGAATGAAATGTAAACAGTACAGTTATGTGTTGGTTGCTCCCTTGACTTTTCTCACTTACATTTTTACAGTGCCATTTTCATTTGCTTGTTCAGGGACATTACTTCAGTACTTTAATGATTTCAAATAAAAATTATAGCTTTATGTTTTGTTTATCCTTCTCTGATGAATGCCAGTCTTTTGCCTAGCTGCCAGAGATTCATCTTATTTTTGAACCTATAATGGTCATCACTGAAATCTAATAACTTTATTTAAGATTCTCTCTCCTGCTACATCTTGCTTTGATGCTTTAACTTAAAAGTTTAATAATAATACTGCCTTCATTCTTCAATAGTCACTGCTTCTTAAAGAATAGTTACTACCATTTAAAATTCTTTGGTCATGTTGTATTCCCTTGAGTATTTTGCTTGCTCTTATTTGAGCAAAACTTTGAGTAAATGTCTAACTTAATTTTGAATGGACATTCTGGATTTCCGGGAATGAACCCTTTCCTTAGAAAAGATGAAATTCAGTCATAAAATTGCTGAAATAAAACTATCATAAAAGAGCTCACAAAAATATAGTTAAATATAAAATTGGCTAAAATATATTTGGGCACTCACATTATTTTCATCACTAATAAAAGTAGAATGAAAGGGGGAGAGATGAGAGAGCAATGTCTTTTCTACATTTTTAAGTTGCTGATTTCCTCATCTTTTATGAGAGGTTACTTTATTTGGTATAATAATGTTTATTTTAAACAGGTAAAACTAAGAAGTACAAGATAATAAAAAATAGGTTGTTGGAGGGAAGGGGGAAATCGAAGGAACAATAAATGTGCTAATTTGAGAAGTAAAATATTAGACCATTTGTATTTCAAGTATTTCAAAATGTAAACAAGTTTGAACTGTTAATGATATCAAGAGTTCACAAAATCTAAGAGAAAAAGGTAGTTTGCCTTGGCAGAGTCATACTTTCTAATGAATTCTTACCTCTCATTTTAATTTGGCTCTACAAAGAAGTAGGAATAACAAAGATGGAAGGAGAGATAACAGTGGAAAATGCTAACACTTCTTTGGAAACTGGGAAATAAATGTTATGAGCTCTATTTCCTTTCTAACGGCTGGTACCGATAGAGAGGTTCAGATGAAAGTTAGGATTTAGGAAGCTAACAAGGAAATTCTCAGCACAAGAATACTGCACTCAGAAGGCAAACAGGGAAATGAGCTGAAAATAAGCAACTTGCTTGAAAGGCTGTACAATGAATTGTTAAAACCCCTAAGTACTCTTCCCTTCTCTATGAGTCCAGGAGACCACCCCTCCCAAAACTGCACTAGAAACTAGAAACTTACTCTAGTGTACATTGTAGAGGTAAACTCTTAATTCTGGGGCATCAAACAGAACAGGGGTTAAAAGAAACTGCCATACTGAAAAGATTGATGAGGTGAAGGTCATCTTAATGATGGGGAAACTCACAGTTCCTTCTCAGGCTCACTCCTGAGAACGCTGGCCATCAGACTCTTCCAGTCTATCCCACAATGGAGTTTGGGCTGATTAGTTTCTCCACAGACAGCATTTCTAGAGAAACCCTGTTGATATGACCTTTGTTGGCCAGCTTTACAGAAATCTATCAGATCAATGTCCAGCAGAACCACAGGGGGGAAATGGAGGGCTCCAAGAAGTTAAAAGATTGGATTTTTGACTACGTAAAAATACAGTATTCAGAGGGATTTTGCCGTTCCATTATACATAAGAAAATGAAAAACAAGGTAAAACCACATTTGTGGACAGGTTTCAAAAAGCTGGCATGTCTTAATAGCTGAGGGAGCTAGATTTTTAAGGCTTCTATAGGGTTGCTTCTACCTCAGCACTATAATTAGCTCTCAGGTTGGCGCCTCTGAATAACAGGCTGGTCTTGGTAATGCTACAGATGCCTCCATTTTTACCACCTCTTCTTTTTGATTGTGCAGTTCCTTTTTGATAACACTTTTTCCTTACTTTATGAATCTCAAGCCCTCATTGTTTCATAGCCTTCCCAGGATTTTTCCATTTTCATTTGGGAGAATGTAAAACTTTCTCTGTAGAAGAAAATTTCAAGAGATTTTCTCCAGTAATAATGTGAAAAACTGGTTGTTTTTGAAGAAACAAGATATAATTTTTAATTATTTTAATTTCTTTCCCAGTAGGAGATAGAAAGAAACAAAAAGAAGGGGATGTTTTACTATCTTTTGATACCTGTGACTGTGGCTTCCAAGGTCAAAGACCAGTGTGAGATACAGATCTGAATATGCAAAATATCCTGACATTGATTATCTTTTGTATGTGTGGAAAGATTGTTCTGTTGGAAAATTAGACATGCTTCTTCTGCTTGAAGAAAATCAATTCAGGAGATTGCAAAGTATAGGGGAAGAAGAAAGAAAGTGTATGTATCTCCAGCTAATCTTACAATGAAGAGAAAGAAGAAAGTAGTTTGGTGCCACCTTATGGCATGAAAAAGGGGATCTCTTTTTTATAAATGACAAAAATAAAAACTTGTTGGAAAAAGAGCATGAAGGGAAAAATGATTTTGCTGGAAGTAAAGCAAGAATGGGTCAGATGATTGCTAGTGTGGTTCAAAACATGAAGGTCTGCTTTGAAGTACATGTTCAGAAAGATGTACCACTTGGCATCAGATGCCCCTTGTGTTTGACACTCAGATTCTACTAAGGAAATTACAGAAAATACTGATATACCACTGAACTGATGACAACCCTTTGCTCAGTAATGAGCAGTTACAGCCCTCTCTTGGATTTGGAGAAACTGTCATTGTTACTCATGTGCTCAGGACTCTTGCTAAGAGCATCCATATCAGTATTGATTGGAAAGTGAATGCAAGAAATCTTTCAGAAGGCAAAGAATAAATGTTGAAAATGATGAATGCTAAGAAGGAAAAAACTCCTCGCCACCTTTTTCTGCCACCCTTCCTTCTGACTGACAGTGAGTGCCATCAATATCTCTTGAAAAAAAAACAAACATATATGTCACTTCGGATATTCAGCATTAGAAAAATGTTACTTTGCAGTTTGTGTGATGTGTCATCAAACAGTAACTTTTTGAACCAACAATTCTGTGAAAAACATACAAAGGTGAAGCACATAGTTGTAGTATCTTTTAGTTTGAAAAGGAGTGGTAACTACATTTTAAGTCTATTTGTTATGTATGTTGAAATTCCGAATTATTGCCTTTGAGACTATGCAAATAAGCATCTAATTTATACACAATAAGGGAAAACAAGGCAAATGAATTCTAGGAAAGGACTTAGAACTGAGTGCCAACAGGAATCCCAAACATATTTATAACTTACCTTAGCAATAAATAATAGAAATCATAGTAAGGTGACTATTAATTAGTGGTTTAGCCCAAAATTGATACATGAGAGGATTGGGAGACTTGTGTTATTAAAGAATCTTAAAACCTCAGATTTCATAATAACTCGTAAAAGATTAAAGTTTAGAAATAAGGAGGAAGAGTATTTTCATTATAAGTCTTGTAGTCTGTTTTGACCATGTAATAGTTATGTGAAACAGAGCTTTTGAACTCAGTTATTACTGCATGATACTGTTGTATATGATTCCAATTTAAAAAAAAGAATGCAAAAAAAAATACCAGAGGGGCTATAACACAAATTATCTTGTGAGTTGAGGGAATGTGTACAATTTTCATTTTAGTGTTTATTTTTTCCCCAAGTTTCTAAAATATTTACTCCTATAAGACAAAATTAAGTACCTTGCCTTCTTCCAAGGTGAGGAGGACTGGTTGCTATAGTCTGCTTTTTCTTTTCACAAAGGATTAACCTGATTCTAGTCTGTTACTTACTTTCCTTAATCTCTTTCATGCTATCAGATCCTGACCCTTCTTATCTGTCTTTCTGCTCCCTCTATGCCTTAATTGGCTACTGAATTGGTTTTGAATGGACAGAAATGAGATTCCTTTTCTTGCTTAAGTGTGAGTCCCCAAACTGGGACATGACAGATACAAACCTTCCTTAGTGTGTCTTTGCCCCCTTCATTTCTTTGCGTTTTTATTACGTTTTCTTACGTTTTGATCTAAGAAGAAGCTACCTTCCCTAAACTCAGATTCTGGATTTATTGTTTAATTATACCATCTCATGGAGTTTGGGATGAATCTCTGAATCTCTTAAAATCATTGGCAGAGGAGACCAGCCTATTGTCAAATGAACCCTGCTCCCCCTTCCCCCAGTAGCATCTCATCTTAGGTCACCTAAGCAGTGAGCTGGCTCAACAGAAAATGCTTTAAATGCACCTGCAAAGGTGTGCAAACTCCTTTGTGTGCCTGATTGGAGAATGGGATGTACCTCTCAGAAAGATCTTTCTTTGTGTGGACCAAAGGACCTTCAGTTGTCATTTACAAGACCAACTAGGTTCTCCTCGTCTCTTCTCAGCTTATAGAAATCTGGAATGTCTTGTGGTACAGGGATTCCCTATCCTAAGGCACATCCCATGCTATGTGAATAATATCCGTACCAAAAGAAAATTTATTTGTCTCAGTGCTGAACACCTGAAACTCGTATAATGCTATAATGCAATACTATGACAATAAAAAAATGAATATTCATTTTACAATGGGTTCGGGATACTCAATCTTCCAAGTTCTAATCCTCCCATAGGCGGCAAGCAGGGCTATAGTCTGAAAGGGCAACTTCACATGTATTGGAACTTGGGTCAGGTATTAATGACATCCACCAGGGATTCTGGTAGGCCCGGGGCAAATGGTTGCTGTAGTGCAAATTGATCAGCAAGAAACCAATCAGATAATGGGAGTGGGGAATGCCATTTTTACTCTCAGCTACAGTCCTGATAGAGAGTAATAGAAGTGTCCTCACATTTAGATGTGAAGCTGGGGGAGAATTCACCACACATGGAATCCAGTACTTGGTAGTGTCCGCAGTCTGAGAGTAGCCCTGTAGTGTAGCTGAAGTGGGTCACGTCCTTGTATATATAGTTTAAGGACTGTAACCATTATTTAGGAAGACAAGACACATGGAGAATTGCTGATATACCTTCTTTTATCACCTTCTCCCACTTGATACATCTGAGTCTGAGCCTCAACCAGTATTCTCATTAGTACAGTCCCTGAGGTAAATGCGTGTAGAGAAGGTGGCACCTGCCAATCAAAGCATTTACTCAGACTTGGGTTGGATCACACGCAGGCCCATACTGACTTTTTTTTTTTTTGAGACTAGGTCTCGCTATTTTTGCCCGTGGTACCGCAGACTCTCCTTGCCCAGGGTACTACAGACTCAAGCAATCCCTGGCCTCAGCTTCCCAGGCAACTGGGATGACAGACGCGCGCCACCACGCCCAGCTATTTTTTGGAACTAGGTCTCGCTGCGGGTCCCAGGCGGGACTCGAACCGCGATCCCTAGCCCTGGCCGCTTCATAGGCTTAAGCTTACAGGCATGAGCCACTGTGCCCTGCCCATACTGACTCTTTTCAGCAAGAAACACCAATTGGTTAGGCCTCAGTAGCTTGCCCTTTAGGCCCTTGCTGCTGAACTGGGGTCCATGGACTGACAGTATCACCTAGGAACTTGGTAGAGATGCATATTCTCTGGTCACACTCCAAGCTCACTGAATCAGAATCTGTCTTCTGACAGTGTCCTCAGGTAATTCATGTGCAAGTGTGCATTTAGGAAGAAGTGGCCCAGAGTTGTGGTTCTCAGGGAGGCTGCTCAGGCTTCCTTGTTACCCTCAGCCTTGTGTATTAGAGCAAGTCCAGAGATAGCACCTCTCCTTACAAAGGGTTTACTCTAGAAGGCACCAGATGTAGAGAAGCTGGTCCTGTTTTCTTCTTCAGTTCCTTTAGAGAGAGTTCCTTTATTGGTTGTCAGGACTCCTAGACTCCTAGGGAAACCAAGAGGACTTAATAGTACTCTTCCAGATATGTGGCTTGGCAGTATTGTCACTAGAGTCAAAATTAGTAACCATAGAAAACTGACTCTCCATTTCTTGGAAGAAGGGCAGGCTGATGAGGTGGGGATGATAGCCTAGACTTGACTGATAGCTTCTGTTATGAAGGATTTTTGTCCTATTGCAGGAAAGCAAATAAAGATGTTTTCATTCTTCCCATTTTCAATGTAAATAGCAAAAGGCTCAACAAATAGTAACTTATATTAGGGTTCTCTAGAGAAACCTAACCAATAGGATATGTGTCTATCTGTTTAACTAGGTATATATTAAGATACACACGCCATCTTTAGAGAGGCAGATAAAAATAGGAATTGTGATTATAGGCACTAGCAGCTGCAAATTGTGCTACTCAAGTCTGACAGCCCTCTTAGCAAAATTATTTCATGCTTACGAGAGGTCAGGTTTTTTTGGTTTGTTTTGTTTTTAGTCCTTTTCCTGATTGGATACCCATCTACATATGGAGGGATGTCTGCTTTAGTTAGTTTACCTATTTAAATGTTAATATCCTCACCCCCCCAAAAAAAACCCTTTCACAGAAGCATCCAGAATATTTCACAGAAGCATCTGGAATATTATCATATTATTATTATCTGTAAAAAAATCTTTCACAGAAGCATCCAGAATATAACATGTCAGGTAGTGTGGTGCAATCAAATTGACACACAAAATTAATCTCCCAATATCTCTTTATCCACTGATCTTTTTTTGGTGACAGTTCTTTTAAACTACTCCCAGATGCCTCCCAGAACTATATCTGGAGTCTTTGTTCTAGAGTTATTTACTGTAGACCCATCCATTTCACTGATACTTCAAATTCACATTTCCCCTTCTTGCCCTTCTCCAATTCACATTTCCCCTTCTTGGCCCCCATCATGTTTTTTTTTTTTTTTTTGTATTCAGGATTACAGTTAATGGTACCTACATTCAACTAGTTGTGTAAGTCAGTGACCCGAGAGGATCTTCAACTGTTTTGTTACCTCCACTGTTCCATGCCTACTTCCACCAAAGGGAAATATTCCATTTATACGTGCAGACCAAGGAGATAGCAAAATGAAGTGCTGGCTGTCATCACAACTAGCTCTAACCAGCTCAAGTAGATAGAAGACCAGGCTGACAAGTCAGAGACTGGCTATTACTCACAAACTATGCTTTCCTGACCAGAAAGCTGCAGGACTTGAGTAAACCAACCTTATCAGACCTGTGGATTCATTCTGTTTTACCTGGAGTGTTAGTTTTTAATCCTCAATTAGTGTAACCACTATAAAATCCTCTTCTGACACTTAAAAATCCCTAACTTTTCTTACCCTCAGTGAACAAAGCAGTGCATTTTTTTCAGTAATGTGGTTTCTATTTCATAGGAACTTAATAGACTCAACTTAATGATTTTTTAACATCTGATTATTTTTATTCTTTGATACACCTAAAATCCAGTGCTATTGATTTTTTGCTTCCTTTTATCCTCATATATATATATATATATATATATATATATATATATATATATATATATATATATATATATATATATATATATATATATATATATATATATATATATATATATATATATATATATATATATATATATATATATAT